>WURV02184304.1:0-29186 GCA_011762755.2 Epimenia babai | reverse complement strand
ATATATGTACATATATATATAATTTTGTCTGGTATAAAACAATAGTATAAAAATCTATAACACTAATACCTCGTTGATGTCCCCACAGCATGTTTAATCACCGCATTTGCAACTGAATTTATTCCGTACATTACACAAGCCAGAGTAACTAATAATAATTATGTATTGTGAACACGGATTTTGCGCTATTCTATAACGAACACCTGACCAAATAACAATGGCGGGGTTGACTGTTGTTTCAGGGGCGCTATCGTCTGCCGAAATGTACCGTACAACAGTATAGAGTATCATCGATCCATAGGCTAGTTACACACGTGATACATGTTTTCTCGGATAAAAACGAATTATATCGAATGCAGTATAGGATAACGATAACAACGCGACTACACATGACAAAACCTGGGAGGAACATTCGGGAGTAGAAACGCGTATAACTATGACGTCATTGGTGAACCGGATATACAACCGGAATATTTTACTGCGTGTATACAAGCACCAGGCTGCGATTGACTATGTATTGTAACGTCGTTCGCATGTCTCTCATGCTGTTCGTGACATGCGGCATGCACCATCCAGTGACAGGACGATACCGTTCAACATCGAGAATACAGGTAACGCCCTTTTCTAGTCCCTCGTAATATCAGTTAAAGACAATCAATCCGCCTATGGAAGTCACTATAGTGTACAATCTGCTATTCTCTCCGTATCTGACAGTATTCTATTTACACTAGATACAAGTTAGTCCGTTCTAATACTTTTTCTTGGTCTATCAGCAGCATTTGATATTTTAGACCACGACATTCTCATATCACGACTCCATCATTTATATTGTATTGATGGTACTGCTCTCGAATGGTTGGAATCTTACCCAACACATCGTTATTGCACTGTCTTTACAGGCAAGTTTGAATCCCATCACGCCCTTTACTTTTTGGAGTCCCGCAGAGACCTTTACTCTAGACCTATACGTTACACCAGTCCACTGTTTAATCTCATCAAAAGTACAGAGTGGAATGTCACATGTATGCAGACGACACCAAATTGTGGCTGTCTGTAGACACTGATAACACGGTTGAACTCAAAAATTCTGTCTCCAAAATTGAAGCCTGTCTCTCTAAGATAGATCAATGGATATGCAGCAACCAATTACAAATTAATGCCTCCAAAACCGAACTTCTCATTGTATCCTCCCTATATAGACGCAAGCATCTGCCAAGCATATGTCACACATAATTCTGTCACCGTATTTTCATCCACCACAGCACGAAACCTCGGAGTAATATTGGATAAACATCATTAGCTTCACGATCACATGTCCCAAATCCTTAATTCAGCCTACTTCCATCTACATAATATTCGATCACCATCAAATTATCTATCACCTTCTATGAACGAAACTCTCATCTCTCATACATGCGTTGATTACTTCCCGATTAGACAGCTGCAATTCTATTCTGATTAACCTGCCACAATTTGCATTAAATAGATTTCAGAAACTATAAGATTTCATTCACCGTCTAATACAAAGGATACCTATCAGGATGCATATATTACCCGCACTTAAAGCATTACATTGGCTACCAGTCTCCTACCGCATACAATACAAAATTATCCTCACTTTCAAATGCATCATCAAGATTGTCCCTACCTCTGTGTAGTGGGAAACGGAATAGCTCAGTGGTAGAGCGCTCACCTCCGCACGAGTACGTGGAGGGTTCAAATTCTAGCAATGCCATTGTGTTTTTCCGTTGTATCCTTGGACGAGGTACTTTTCGATTGCTCTGGTCGAGTTAGCCATAAATTAGTACCGGTGAAATTTCCTTGCGCCAACGCAAATTAATATACACTGGGAAAGTAAATTTGCGAGTGGCTTACCGGCGCCTGTCATAGAGCTGCCGCCACCCCCACCCCCAGTGAGACCTCACAAACCATCATTTTCCGAGCTGCGTAAGCGGCTTTAAAGTGCGGGATATAAATGCCTAATTTACTTTTTGTTCTTTCTGTAATCTTATTAAAATTTAAAATTAATAAACCTGTCCGCGTGTCTCGCCAAGCTAGCCCCATAACCCTCAAAAGTTCCAAAATACAAACGAGGGTCTTTTGCAAAACGTTCCTTTCGCGGAAGTGGTCCCACTCTTTTTTATAGTCTCCCATCTACGCTTCGAGCAGTAACATCACTCAACTCGTTCAAATTTCAGTTTAAGTCGTTTCTTTTCAAACAGGCATACCGTACATTACTTGTGTTAGTCTAATTAATACTAATAAATATAAAACATATCATGTATTTTAGTCTATCTTTACGTGTTTTTATGAGTTTTGATTTAAAATATACTATGTGTGATTTTATCATTGCATGCAATAAATAACTTTGAAATAGCTTTTTACAGTTTTTTGATGTATCGTAAATACATTGTATGTCATTTTAATAGGTATAAACCAATCCACAATACAATATATACACAAAAAAAAAACAATTAACATCGAAGAAATGGGAAAAAATCTCATACAGTGTCGATTCACACTAACGTGGCAATATAAATCACATATATTATTTGTTATTATAATAACACGTTTCACGATATACCCATCAGGGCAACTCATGCCTCAATTTATTCTGAGACTAATAAAAGGCTAAAAGACGTTCCCAACGTACTGTGTTAATTGATGAACGAACTTATAACAATTACAATCTAGCAGAAGATACGTACCCATTAACTAGAGTTATTGAGATGGTAAAATTTCTCATTCTTCTGTCAAATTGGCTAAAGTTTCCGTCGAAAACGTTGTATTTTACCAACATCCAGATCGATAACAGGCCACGCTGCTCTCTGGGCGTTCTTAGAATTTTTGAATGTTAATAATACAGTGACATACACAGTTTTCTCCACTCTGTAATGAGACGCGATTCTTCACCTATTGCTCTCTGTAACACTCCCAGAACGAAGATTTGCGGGGTGTTTTTTGCATCGAGTAAGGAGTGTATTTAAGAGGTGTCATCGTAGAGCGTGGCACTCTCACGACATTCACTAACTCAGCACTTCCTACAATGGCGATAATTTATTTTTAAAGAAATTGTCTTCGCTTTCATAAATGTTACACTAAATCAAGTGAAAATGGAAGTTCAAATAAAACGACCCTAATAGAATTATCATGCACCACCCAAACTGGGTTTTCGGGTGTATGATTTAATTTACCTGAGAATGTAGATATGTGATATAGAGTAAGGATGGCAACTCGTTTCTCTTTACATACAGATACGAAAAGTCAGATTAAAACCTCATCCGAACTCGATGCCTAACACGGTGGCTGGAGAGATAAACAAACGCGAAAGGCATGTGCTTTTCAAGAATTTCATGCCGTGGAGCGCGTGGTCACGTTGTACACGAAAGTGCCTACAGTACAGACGGCGCAAGTGCAGGCGACCGGAAGTGTGTGGACAAGCCGTGCTCAAGGTTTGTTTTACAGTATCATTCACCGAAGCTAGTGAAGGCGATATTTTTACTATTTAATGATTCATCTCATCAAACGCCGACTAAGGTTGTTGCTTTGTGCGCTGCTCGCTCGTGCCGTCTGCCTCAACGGATGTAACTGTTTGTGCTTTTCTCCCTTTGCGGAATTTCGTCATATCTTGCCGTTGACTTGAGATATTAAACGAAAAGTAAAGGTAATACCTTAGAGGCTAACTGAGATGAATGATTCGCACAAGCGCTAGTATTACAAGTTTATTTGGTCAGGAGCAATCTCAGTTAGCCTATAAGGTGTTGTTTCTGCTTTTTATTTTTCCTTACGATATGGTTAACACGGCAACCAACATCTGTGTGTGTGATACACCTTAAGATATTAACTAATTTATACAGAATACTTATTTTTTCAATTTGAAGGAGAAAAGACCCTGTAGACGGCACAGGCGCAAACAATGCTCATCGTCATCCTACAAAATCATTGGCTTCCGGCACCGTCAGCAAGCCTTTGAACAGATCCTCTACAACCTAATCTTCGGATCGTGGTCACCATGGGGACCCTGTACACGTTCGTGTCGCCGTCGTCGCACGCGCTACTGCAAGACGGTACAATTTTGTCGCCACAGCTACATGTTGGAGGAGAGAAAATGCGTGCCACGTAATAATTCCTGCGGAAAACGAGGGCGGGGCGCTCGAGCCAGACAGAAACAGCGACAGGCCGGTAAGTACTAATATATGCCACTTTTACTACGGAGAGAATCGATTAAAAATGTTACAAATTAACAGAGCCTCAAATTGCTCCACGTTAAAGAGACACAATTTACGTACATGTCTATTGTTTCGATTGCGTGAGTAAAGAAGTCAATTGACTGGTCTATGCAAAATACGCGTAGTAAACGACTCCATGATCTCATCATTGTTAATAGTGTTGGCTAACTAGATCGTCTAATAACAGCCAGTTAATCCCGGACATTCAAAAATAAATCAACAATGCATTTGACAAATACAGGAATTTCTGGATGCCCAAAGAACAGACCAGACGCATTTTGCCGATGTGAATAAGTAGCGCATGCGTGTATTAAACACTTTATATAAACACATCGACACCTTACAATATATCACGCTGGTCATCTGTCATATTGGCCTATAGAAGGTCGTTTTGTTCCAACTTTATTGCGACAACATAAAAGAAGGGTAATCCATCAAAAAGCAATTACAGCGGTGCTGCGGTCGGTTTGGCATGCCCGGCTCGTTACGCTGGTCCCGGCCCAATCGGCTTCTTGCCGCCCTACCTCGATGTATTTACTGTGTGGCGACTATTGTTCAACAATAAGGTTTGACCGTATTACTCATTCAGTTAGTTATTCGGGTCATTGGTTACAAGCGAAAAATTATTTTCGAACTAGATCGTTTTGGCACCGATTCCGTAACACTACCCGAATAAAGACCTGCGGGTTGTTTTTGCATCGAGTAAGAAGTGTGTCTATGATGTGTCATCGTGGAGCGTGCCACTCTTAGATCCGCGGATGATTGTCCGGACATAATGCCTCGCTGTCAGTGCCATGTCTGCCGCAATACCGCTGTAACAACGACCTCTCGACGCGCCAATCGATGTCCTTCATTTACATGTTTTGATATTCGTTAATTGTTAGCCCAGTTCCTCATATTTCATTGGTTCATCTTGCTATAGTCGCCGGATATGTCCATTATTTGCCAGTCGATAAAAAAAGCTAGTAGACTTGCTCCATTTATACACAGACGCCATTGACACGATACATGAAAACAGTCCATCATCTTGTGGGGGAGCAAGGTCTTTACTATTAGAAAAATTTCAGTCGATTTCATTTACAATATTGCCTCATTGTACAAGTGATTAATTTTACCAAAAAAAAAACAACTTCAATACGAATCTTTAGCAGTTTACCAGCACGAAATCTTGGACATTTCCTCTGGTTTGATGGGGGGGATCCTTGGTTTCTCGGGATTCGAACTCTTGACCTCTTGCACAAACAACCGAGGCTCTACACCTTCCATCGGTAGTGTCGAAAAAACTTATTACACTTTTATTCCATTTTTTAAACAAAACAAAATAAGTACTATATCTGCGTAAGTGGAAGCAATGAAATATACAATGGGTATGATATTATTCAAAGAAAGTAAGAAAACACAAAAACGAAGAGCATAATTATATATACACTACACGCAGTGAATACATTACCAATGTATGTCCTAGAGATTACGTATTGCTGAAAGGAGCCATATGAAGTCCCGAGACTTGTAGTTTTATGGCCCCGGAAGTTTGGATTTAAGGTTTAATATATTTTCTTATTAGCGTTCATTTACGAGAAATTATGACATTATAATATTGTAAGAAAAAAGTTTCACCCAATATGTTTACCCAGTATTAAAACATAAATTGTTACTGAATCGTAAAAGAAAAGACGATAATATGAATTATATTGACAAGGTATTATAAAATAGTATGTCTTACTGAATATTTACAAGATAAGGAAGAACAATTTTTGATAGGACTAATTCGGATTTTAGTGTCCCCGGGACCATTCCTAAATTATTTGTACTCTTTCCTACTGCTATTTACTATTTGTTCATTGGTTACATACTTAGACATTACTAACAATAACTAGATTTGCGAAAATATCATTATTTTTCATGATTTCTTGTCAACACCGTCACTCCGGGGAAAACGTCAGTTTGTCTGATCGAAAGAACTATAGACCTGTTTCAATTACTAGCGTTGTTCCTGAAGTTATGGTATAACTTCCGTGTGACTTTTAAAAAGTAGAAGGTCTCTTACAACAGAGCAATTAAAATGTTGTTTGATTCGTCACGTGCAAGTACGGTTAATCTACCAAAATCAGAATATTCTACACTTTGTTAGTTCTGAAAGGCTTTTTTGCTGTAGTGCCAAATGTCGATTTGAGGCATCGGAAAATCATTCAAATACATCACATACGATGATTAGTATCATTTCTATTTTTTCTTTCGTGAATTGCAGCGTCGTAATCTACACGTTATTAGAAAATTATAAGACTAAATTTTATTGCAATGGACGATATGATATATTTTATAAATATTGTCTAAAATAGAGATATAATAAATGAATAAATGAGAAAAGGTAATCAAGGATTTAAGCTGGTTAGGGTTCATTCGTTATATCTTTAATTGAAACGCGTTTCACTACATATAGATACTCATAGATGCTCGTTGGGCGTTTAACACCTGTAACCAGTAGGTAGTTTTGGCATACCTAAGTATCGACATGTTGCTTTTACTCATACAAACAGGTGTGGAACCGTGGGACACCTTTATTTACGTACACTCGCCGCAGATGCCATACTTAATGCGTTTTCCGTTGCTATGTATATTGTTCTAGAACTAACGCTACAGAAATTTTTTGTTTTGGATAAGGGCCAAATATTTGGTTGTGACCACCGTGCTACTGCTAGAATTCGTCCATAACGTTACGTGTTATCTATGCTGCATGACCCAGACGACGCTCACGGGGCGTATCGTGAAACGCTGCAACAATAATAATTTATTGTTTCGTGATATATTGAGAAGTTGACCAAGTTCTGCTGAAGGATAGCATCTATATTGTAATTCAGTAGCCCAGGGGCATGTTGATAATTTTTCACGCTTTTTCGAATTGTAATCATTGTATCAATACGACGGTATTATATCAATACGGCTCAATACGACGACCTCTTATCGTTGGTACGGTTTTCTTAAATTATAAGGTGAGTTTTAGACAAACAAACATCAACTGACGGAATGATTGAATTCGGCCGTAATTAATAAGTGTATTGGGCCGAAAAAGGCACTTTCAAAGAAACTGGTTTAAATAGACCAGCCTTATTTAGGCGGATATCCTAGTGTCGGAAACATTCCGACGGCAAAGCGCATGCGCAGAATATCTGAATGCTGTATTGTCCGTTTTTTGTTTCAGATAACTTGCGACGGCGCTCGCAATCCATGGTAGGGGGCAGCACCCGCGCTCCGGAGGTGACTAAATATGCGAGTAAATGCGGGATGCGCATGAGCAAGAGATCTGGAGCGAGCTATCGAATCGTGGGTGGGCGATGGGCACGCGCCGGCAGTTGGCCATGGCAGGTTTGTTACGCCTATAATCATGCTGATCTTAAATTAGATGGAAATCTATCTTTAATTACACGATATTTTTGTATAGCATTATGAGGAGCAGCTCAGTGTTGAGATGGTTGAAGTTGAATATAGAAGATTCTGCGTCGATTCGCGCTCTAGCGCGTATACTGCTCGATGCCTTCAGGCAAAAAGCGCCCTAAATCCTTTCTGCCCATGGGAACCTGGGGGTAGCCCTTACAATGTGGTTATGTAAGGGCTACTTCCCTCTGAGGTGGTTGTGATTCAGATGGTCTCGAGGTGGTTTCTATGGCGCTTACCTCCCAACTATCTCCTCGTCATTTATTTTGTAAATGATCATACACTACCAGAGACTTAGCGGAGTGCGTGACATATGTAGTATGTATGTAGGCGTTTGAAATTAGTGGCCTGAATGGCGAAGGTCTGCCTGAAACTCGGTAGTTTTCCCACAACGGTGTTTTCCCCACCCCTTAAAACTGAAGCTAATAGTGTGTCTTGTTAACAACATGGACTAGTTTTATAAAGGGTCAAGAATGACCTACACAACGATTGTCATGGTAATCAGACTATTTCTAACTGACTGACCCATCAAAACTCCAATCTAAACGGATATTATACGAGTTACCTTATATGTTCGCCCCACAGGTGGCCATAATGACCCGCTGGAAAGAGCAGTACTGCGGCGGAACGTTAATAGCCCCTCAGTGGGTTCTCACAGCCGCTCATTGCGTCCGCAAGAAACACCGGAGACGCAAGGTCATTGTCCGTGTCGGGGAATTCAACTTCGCCGTACATGAAGGGCCCGAGACTGACTTCAGACGCATCACTGATCATCCGCACCCTGGGTTGGTTGACTTAGCAACTACTGAACCCAGTTAATTCTTTCCAGTCCCAGGCAACAAGAACAGCAGGGTTTTGATATCGCTTGTCATATTGAGAGCTTCAATGCACCACGTGATATGTTTGTTTTTGTTCTTTTTTGTTGCGAACATATCTCTATTTCATTCAGAAGAAATACTTATGAAACTCGAACTATCACCGAGTTTAAGATCAAGCACTAAATACTGGTATATGCTATAAAGGTGTGGGTTGCCATATAACGTAATATCGTATACGCTCTGTGTAGTTAACTTCCAGTATATGTTACAGTCGATAAGCGAAATCAGTAATTACATGTAATGCCTACACTCTTAATTGGCAGGCATGTCAATAGAAACTTGACATATAACTAATCGTTACGACGGTTCTAAATATATAATTAGCGTTCACTGATTACACGTCAGTAATCCACTAATTCCTACCACAATAACGTAGAAGGCATTTTTGTGCGACACATATGAGAAAAAATCTTGCTGTACAGTACTTAAAGACTTCTGAGTTTTATGTATAAGGGAAGTGGTAGCCGTGTTAGTCTAATATTATGACTTAAGAGCAAAACCTTTTTTCTCGACTAACTAGTTTAATTTATCACAAGCTTTTGCAATAAACACTGTGATGACCCGATGAAGCATAGCGTTTATGCGAAAGTTTTTGATCAATAAAACTCTGTATCTACAAAAACTATTGCCTTTAATCTCTTGTCCATGTACCTCCTATATATACGCTTCTCTACATTGACTACGTTCAGTTATGATACGTTGAGTATTGGTATTGGTAGATTTGACTACGACACCATCTCGAACGATATCGCATTGCTGCATCTCCCACGACCCGTCACTCTCTCTAGCTCCATACAGTACGCCTGCTTACCCTCTCCCGAAGATGTATTGAAACCCGGAAAGATCTGCTACACTGTCGGTTGGGGCAAGATCAAGAACGGCAATCTGTACGGTGCCGATGTGTTGAGAGAAGCCGAGGTACCAATAGTTCAGCGGAAGCGCTGCCGCAAATCCTTCTCGTACGATATTGCCGACACTCAGATGTGCGCGGGATACCGCCGCGGGGGCGTTGATTCATGCGCGGGGGATAGCGGCGGGCCATTGATGTGTTCGCGCAAGATGAACGGTGTCGAGACGTGGTACGTAGCGGGGGTAACGAGTTACGGCGAGGGTTGCGGTGATAGAGGCAAGTTCGGTATATACACGAACGTCAGCGCATACCTTAAATGGATTTACCGGACGGTGACTTAGATGGATGATATTCCGTACAGATTATGTCGTAAAATTAATGAATGTTCCCTCACTGAGTAGTATCTATACAACTACACTGGTGATCTTGTGGCAGGCGGCTACCGGTACGTCTACGGTTTATTATAAGCTAATTCAACATATACATATTAACAACGCACGGTAATGGCGGGGGTGGGTAAATTGAAACAGTACAGTATGCGACCCGAGACGTATACAGATACATCGTATCGAGCATTGTTAACGTCTGCATGTTTGCTATCATCAAGTCTAGCTTCACCTATGATCCATAGCCTCAACAACACAAGGCCCAAAATCCGAGCGTCGCTTTACACTCAAGAGTCGGGCCAGATTCCGATTGCTATATTCTGATGTCTGTAGTCTTATGACAAAAATGTCGTTTCTGTGTAGGCTTCAAAGACAATGTACTATTGAACCATACGTGATATATCAGGATGTTTGCTATCGTCCTTACTTTGCGAGTGATATTACATATCGCGTCTATTTGATGATATAGCATTCTAAATGATTAAAAATGTTAAAATGAAGCACGTGTGGGCTAATTCGACTTTTACGCCCAAACATCTAATCGCCTTCCAACTAATATTGTTGCGCAAAGTACACGATGTCACGGGAAGATTGAAATAAGTTGAAACATAAGTATGTATTAAGTGACCTTGATTGAAATAAAGTTAAATAAGGAATCGAAGGACAGCAGCTTTTAAAACTAACTAATTTATTCCACAAGCTTCCAAATATAAATATTCTTTATCAAGTGAATATTTGAAAAAAATATATGTAAAATATGTTATTACTAATACAGTATCGGGAAATCGTAATTACCAATGCAATTTAATAAAAATTCAAAATTTAATAGTTTTCAGCCAGTGGTAGCAGCTCGACAGTGGCCATGAATTTTGCACGGAAGAGATGGAAGAACTCCGGCAGGTTATCAACCGTTATCTCCCTTACGAGTTATTTCCCTTGCTAAAAAGAGGTCTGCCAGTTGCGCCGGTTGAGGATTTAGAGCAGACAGAATTTTTAGCTTTTGATTCTCAGCAGATGAATTACATACACATCCTGTTCTCTTCGTTCGGTATATTCATTCAGTCTATATAAAATTCTAATAGCGTATCAGCCAACTCTGTGGAGAGCTAAACGATGTTATGTGTAACCGAAACTGAAAGATCGAGGCCACCAACAACAATACGCCTTGCCAGGTATGCACTTACTACTAGTCGTATACTAGAGTTGGGTTAATAGAAATATGCTCATAAAATTAATTCTAATAATATTTTGCACAACTAAAGTTAATCAGATAAATGCCTTATAATGTTTAACCCTTAGCGCTGTGTTGTCAACGAATTGTATTGCTATAGTAATGTGATGCAGTCGTCAGTGTGGTAAAGGTTAGACAATAATATTAGATATAAACCACGAGAATATCATAGAATGTACATAAGTCGGTATTCTTACTCACCAAATACCATTGTTATATATCCAGGTAATTGTTACAGTACTTTCTTGATTGCTTTTACCTTTAGTTTAGCATAGGTAATACAGTTATCCATTTTGTGAATATCAGTAAAATGCAAGACATTTACTGGGCCATTTTTATTGCAATCGTATTTAAGAATTTATATATCTTACTTTGAAAATATTTTGTTTTTGGCCAAAATATAGCACCAATTGCAGTGGCAATGGTACCAATTATTTCCCTTACAACCACTGTAAACTGATCCCAATGGCAACTGGAGAAACTATTTGCACGCGAGGCAAGTTTCATTGTAAACTTAGAAACAACGCACTAAAACATTATAAATGTGAATAAAAAATCACTTTAAAAATTAATTATTATATTTGAATTTGTAATAATTATTACAATGTATATATGAAAATATGTAAACGTAAGTAAGATCATTTGAGACATCACACAAACGGCAGTAAATGCGAGATTATTTAGATGAGGTGTTGTATACAACAAGCATGCAACACCAGAGAATATATGTTTGGTAGATAATATACTGGTTCTATTCAGAATTCACAATAATGTAGATTTCTAAAAAGTGTTAACTGAGCTGATTATGCGAGGGTAGGCTGAAAACTCCGTAGGCTCACCGAGAATGACCCAAGCTAGACCGATGGAACTTGACTTCAAGGCGAGTCATGTGGTGACTAAGTGCACAGTTGTTCCTGCATACTCTCATTTATTAATCGTTTGTGCAGTCTTCCTCCTGATGTACTGCAGTTTCAGACAAAAATAGAGAAAATTTAGCACCATATTGTTATCAAGTATCTGACTGTGAAAGGCGTCGCCCCAAAGCCATCCAGGTCTTTGTCATTCCTAACTCCTGTAGCGGCTTTGTGATTGGTTATGATGCATGTTTATAGGTCATTCCCAGAGACTGGAGGGTCAAAATAAAGACCTAAATATTTGAGCAAATCAATAAAATGTGCCAAGTCTTGATTAATACTACGCAAATTATTATAATGTGCAAAATGTGAGGTTGTGTTGTTAAGGTGAAATAGTTGTTTGTGAAATGAGTTGTCAGAGCTTGATAAGAAATATCATGGACAGAGAGTAAGAATTCCCCCTTATATCGATGAAAGGTGCGTATATTAATGTCACAATTCATTACAAATGAGGAGTGATATAACGGATGAATGAGACGTAAAAAGAACTACATGTCGTTGTAGATAGGATTTTCATGACGATGCGTGTTCCTGCATAGACACGCTTTAGCCTGTGCATCCTTGTATGCCTTGCAGCCAAGGGCTACGACTCCTTTGTAAATCATGTCCGTTACTTTGTTGCAGCCTGTCAAAAAAAAACCCGTTTAACAAACACACAAGACTTGGTACCGGGCGAAGTGTTGGTTATTATAGTACAATTAGTCTGTCTACATTACAAAGGTAAAGTACAAGTTTTATTGACCGCAAGTATAAGCCTGGTTCAGATGCAGTTTACAATGAATGTTTATGGCAGCCATATTCAGCGCAGATACAATACCTTCGACACTCGCATATCATATCATTAGGCAGACGATATTAGATACATGCTCTAATTGGAGTATAGATGCTTATTCACATATATCTTCAGTTGATTAATGGGAAATAGGCTAATTACCGTGTTACCATGGTAATCATTGTGTAGGCAATTCCTAGCCTTTCACAATACTAGCCAATTTGGGTAACACCTCTTGTAATTCACTATACAAAACCCATAATTTTGATACACCATCATAACAATAAAAAACCTGCCGCCTTACGTTTCGCCTTACAATCTCGCAACACGTCTTACCGATTATTTCCACAAGAGAGTTGATGATATGAGGAAATCGATCAAGCATGTTGTGCCTCAGTCTCCGGTGTCTCCAAAGATGGTAAACACATTAGGCTTAGTTATAAGGAGAGGGAGAAAAGACAGTAGTGAAAAACCCACCAAGTTTGGGCAGACGGTTGACCTTCATCTACTCACGCTACTAGTTCTAAATGCCTACAGACAGCCTACATATGTCGCAGACAGCCTACATACGTCGCAGACAGCCTACATACGTCGCACACACCCTACGTATGTCGCAGACAGCCTACATATGTCGCAGACAGCCTACATATGTCGCAGACAGCCTACATATGTCGCAGACAGCCTACATACGTCGCACACAGCCTACATATGTCGCAGACAGCCTACATATGTCGCAGACGGCCTACATATGTCGCAGACAGCCTACATACGTCACAGACGGCCTACATATGTCACCCACTCCACGAAGTCTGTGATAGTTGATGAATATTAACAATGGCATGACGAAATAGCGAAATGGAAAGCACTTCAGTGACCAACCGGAGAGCATCTGAAACACGGACACATCGGAGGCAAGAAGCCCTTCCATAACCACACGGCAACCAGACCCCCATGGGCCGATGGCTTTAGATACTTTATGCCTGACAACTCCACCAATGGCTAGATCTGCGATTTAATCCAGAGCCTTCTGGATTCAAGTCCAACCTTTCCAACCACTACGCTAACTTCCTACCGAAATCTTTGCTATCTAAGAGAGAGAGATACACTTCCACTAGCTCAATCAGTGAATCAGGTACCTTTGAAAAGGTACTAGTGTGGAGTTAATAAGTCAATCATTTACTGCGTGTTTTTTACTAAATTTTGAGGAAGTTTAAGAACCTTTTCGGTATTCCGCGGGTAAGGGTTTGCTGCGAGTATTGCAGACAATCGAGAGACACTCCTTGAATTGTGTATCGCATTCATTGCGGTCTTTGTTGCATGTGTCGTAACACAGATCATGCGCATTACAACAACGCGTGATCTCAGGCATCCCCAATGTGTCTAACTGATCAGAACATAGCAGGAAAAATATACAAGTCTGTGAATCAGTGTAACAAATAAAAAATATTTCTATTGGTGAAATTAAAATATTTAATCAACATTCTTTTATTTTATTCTATTATAAACAATACATTACACAGTAACATCATATACTATATATTTTATAAGTATATCAGCGAGTATTTTGCAATTAAGTGTAATAGATAAGTAAAACAGGTGCATCACAAACTAAGCCTAGTCAAGCAAAATTGTTTTATATTGCGCAGATATGTAGTGTGAATATTTTAAGATTAAGCAATACAACAGGAACAGGATAGCTCAGTGGTAGAGCGCCGGTCTCTGAACCAGAAGGTGGAGGGTTCGAATCCTGGCAATACCATTGTGTTCTTCCATTGTATCCTTGGGCAAGGTACTTTATCCTAATTGTTCTGGTCGAATTAGCCATAAATTAGTACCGGTGAAATTTCTTTGTGGTAACGCAAATTAATATACACTGGGAAAGTAAATTGGCGAGTGGCTCACCGGCGCCTGTTATAGAGCTGCTAACCCCCTGTGAGTCCTCGCAAACCGTCATCTTTGCCAAGTTGTGCGAGTGGCTCTCAAGTGCAGGATACAAATGCCTCATTTACTTTTAATAGAAAAGTCAATCTCAACCATTAGAAACCATACTAAAGTTGCGGACATTTAAGACCCAGTTTTAGGTACTAGTAGATAATTGATTAAGTATAGCTGTAGCGTGTACCTGAATCCCCATAGCTCCACAACCATTGCTGCTGGGGACATAGTGGAGGTTAGGTCGTGGTTTAGCACCTAAAGAAATGAACAACGTTCTAAGTAATACAATATAGTAACAATGTAAGTTTGTACAAATCAAATAGATGTACCACAATCACAGCATCAAAATCACCCTACTATATGATGGCATGTTTTACAATTGACAGTTGTTAATGCTCACGCACTACCGTGACCTACTGTTTAGATTACACAGTTTGCTATAATAACCTAGACACACGAACCACACTGAGCTTATACCACATTCCCTTAATCTAGAATGTTCTATGAAGATAAACATGGTTTTCCATTGGTGATACTGAATACCTCTCTGGATCACATCATTTTTATAGACGTTTTGACTGGTTCGAAATTTCTCCGAACGGCTAGTATTTGCTGATTGTTGTTTATTTACATTATGTTAAAACTGACATCTACTTGTATTACATTAAAGCTATTGTGTAGTTATACTGTCAGTTTGTTAAGAGGTTTGGGTTGCTGTGTTGGCTATATCGTATAATACGAAAGGTGAAGGTAAGGTGTGTTATGGTAAATTTAGTAATGGTGTATAGACAGTAATGCGGGGGTATACAAATATGGCCAATTTCCGACGATTCTGAGTATCAAATTCATTCAAAGCATACCAAAGACTACAAGAAAAACATAAATTTGTTACTAAAATCTATGTGGGTGTAATAGTAAAAATTTACCATAACTTTAAGAGATGGCAAGCACCCTTCCATTGAAATAAAGCATTACAATTGATTATTTATTAATTAGACCTCCACAATCTGGGACTGTAATGAAAAGCAACTATCGTGATTCAAAATATAAATAAGACTCAATGACCTACCATTGGCACAGACAAATTTACAAACACCGTCTGCTGAAGACAAAACACTTTGTAAAGTTTCAAAAACTTGATTAACTGATTTTTCAATGTCGCCTGGCCTAGTAGACACACTATCCTGAAATGTGATTTTTACAGATAAGTAAGTTACTATCAACAGATAGCACGCGTTGAGAAGATGCATTGCACGAAAGAGTGTTAACTAAGTTCCTATCCGTGTTTCTCCGTTCAGTTGTTGGTGTGGTCACTGTTTTTGTTTCGTGTCGAGTACTTTAAGACACGTCATAGTTTCATTTTCGATACAGCGGTATGACTAAAAACAGACAGACCAGACGGAACATGTTGTCGCTACGCATCTATAGCAGAGTCTACTCTACGGGAACAAAGTAAGATATGTGGGATAGGGTATAGAGGTTTTGGTAGATGAAAAACGTCTCTTAATTCGAAGGTTTAGAGATCATACGTTTGATAAACGTGAATCGTCTGATTTTTTCGAAAGGCGAAGGGCAGAATAAAGGAAGGTCGTAAAAGTAAAGTACAACATTAATTTTAAAGACCTCAAGTGTCAGCCAATAGAGGCTCCCAGATGCTGATTACAATGAATCTTTTGGCATGACGTAAAGTAGAAATTTATCGCCCGCAAATATCAGCGACGCAAAGAACGTGTTTATATACAAACTGTAATAACAAACAATCGTATATTATCACGTAAAGTTAACACTTGTTTTCTGTTCCGAGCGAGTATCGAACATAAAAATTTTACTGAGTGTTCATGTATGTCATATGACAAATTTTACTGAGTGTTCATGTATGTCATATGAACTGAGCGAAATCGATAGTCGCTAATAACTAATGTTACTTAACACGTAGATATTAGTGCTGATTATGAGTGTGACCTCTTGAGGTTATTAATAAATGTAAGCAACGTATATATTTCGTTATTGGATGCAACCAAGGATTTTGTTGAGTTAATAAGTGAACATTGTTCAAAACTTGGATACCAACCGATAAATGAGTATATATATATACATATATATCGCAAAAAAATCACGTGTATATATAATCGAATGTTATGTGTCCATATTATAATCACATTTTATTTTATTTTTGTATTGTATTAGTGTTGATGTAAAATATCTATTATAAAGTATCCCAGTAAATAAAACATTCTACATGATCCGTGAATATCCCGATATCAACACATTGTAAGTATTAGATGCCGTGGGAATGAACAATAAGTATTACTTCGATTATCTCCCTTTCCCTTGTATATTACAATAGCTATGTAAATTTTAGTCAATTACATTAATCCTGTAGCTGGAAATAAATGCACAGAAAAAACCTATACCTCTGATGGGACTCGAACCAACAACATCTAGATAACCGGTCTGGTGCTCTACCAACTGAGGTACAAGGGCAAGCTTTCTCTTGGGCATTTAGACATTTGGCACCTTTTTTTGAAAACCACTGATATTTAAAGTCCGTATATCATGCGAGCGATATACATAGATCTCTGTAACAAGCGTGATGGACTGTAAATTGATTGGCTGATTTAGCGGCGTCTTCACATTAACGTAAGCCACAGAACCACATTGGCTCCCCCCATTAACATCACATTGATCATGTACACACTGTAAAAAACCTTGCTTGACAGACATTTTCCTGTGTATATTTGTAAGAATAATTACGTATTCGTATATCCTCAGTGTCACTCATGTCATCACTAATTACCATACCAAGATATTTCTACGTATTCACATACTGTAGTGGCTGCCCATCGAGAAATATGTCACGGGGATTTTACAAACATGAATTTTGATCCGCATAACATTTTATATCATGAGTATCAGCATATCTCTCATAAATATTCAAGCGCTTTTGGAGACTGATGGATTTGCTATAGTACGTCTTGAATATTTGACTAAGTGGTTAAAATTGCCAGATGCAGTTTTAAATTTTTATTGGTGACAACATCGGGTTTACTTCTCGACTTTCTGCCATACGACAAGCACGATGTGCAATCACGATTTCTTGTGTCGACCATGACTCTGGTACGCGGGGTCGTGGGTTAGTGGTCATTTCCGAGGCGTGCGTGTCGAAAGTGACGGCAGAGAGACGAGGATGCCGGAGAGATCAGTTTTGATAATACTGGAGAAAATTGTTAGTATTGATGCTTGGGATGCTTGATATGAATGGTGGGACCGTCAGAGGTGCAGGTGTTTTTTCTCTGCATTTCCCTACATGAATAGCTTTAACATTTATTTAAAATTGGATGAAAAGGGGATCTCACATGCTGTTATAACGAATGGTACACAGTCATAGTAGGACCTACAGCAATATCTAGAGAATGGCTATTATTTTGAGTAGGTGTTGCATAAAATTTATCTAATACATTGCTGAAGAGTGTTATCGATGTCTTCAGGATGTAAGTTAACATCACTGAGAATTATAATGTTTTTGAACTGTAAAGATCTAATAGGGTGAAGAGTTTATAAGTCGTCAATAAAATCAGAATTAGAGTTGGTGGACAGCGAGTAGTGGTGACATGAGGAGTCTCGTAGTCATGATGCTTCAATGAATTCAAAACACGCTAAGGGCGAGAATATTGTGTATGTGAAGGCGAGAATATTGACCTTGTGATGAACTATGAGTTATAGCATCCACAATAAAAAGTTTTATAGTTGACTAATCTAGAGTTTTAGGTGGCAATACTCATGCAATCAGTGGTGCAGTGTCTAAATCAACAGGTTTCTAGATCTACTGTAAAAAATGATCCGTTGTTGCGGCGGTCTGATGTTATTATAAGAATCTAGTGTTGGCATTGTCAGGACATGGTCGAATTTTGTTATAGAGATAGAGGAGGAATGAAATTGATGAGTGGAATGGAATTTGATGTTTCTTGAATCTGGGCAGTGCTAATGAGAGTCCCACGATTGTGTATCAGAATCACAGCAAATTAGTATTCTATATTAAAACACCAGATACCTACACGGTAGCCCTTGATTAAAAAAGCGAATTTAAACTACAAAATGTTAATATATCACAAAATTATTAACTTTAAACACCTATAGCTTGCCAAGATATAATTCACCAAAACAATTCATATTTTATCATATGCAGAGAGGTTTGGCGTAAATAATGGTCTGAAAATTATGAAGTGAAACAGTCTGTAACGCAAGTAAAATTGTAAAATAAACGGGAACTGAGCTAAATACGTCGGACCCCTAACACCTAGATATACTGTGCTATGAGTGTGTTTTTTGTAACTAACCGGCGTGTGGCTTTGCCTAAATATTTTTAATTCACCTGTTGTTTGATTTCTAAATGGGAAACTCATTCCAACTGTGACGTCGAAGTCAGATGTGCTAAAACTGAAGGTTTATAAAATGCTGTTATATCACAGGCTTATCGCCATGCTGTGATGACATCAGCTGATACAACAGTAACGCATATTAATATCGTCGATTACTTATGTAGGTTTCCTGCCCTAGATGGAACTATTCAATCTGCTCTGAAGATGTTGAAGGCTTTTTCACGCAACCGTTCAGACATTTCTGACGTATATATCGCCGTCTGGTCGTCGAGAATAGAGACAATGTATGCCACCGGATACAATATTTTTGATGGATCCGGAACCATCGCTCTATGCTCTCAATGACGGAAAGCCAACGTGATCGACAGTTTTTACAACTGTAACGGTGATTTCCCTAAATTCTATACCCTGTATATACGTAATTCGGTACGTTGAATGCAACTTGGTGAATGGACAAGCTGACCATTGCCTTCGCTATGTTGGGTTGAAAATTAATTAAATATTAATATAACATCAGCATGTACTTAGTTACTAAAGCGATGGAATTTGCGCGTGATCGCGTCACCGCGACTCCCAAATTGCAACCGCGTTTAAAACACGCGCCTCTTGAATATCTTCCATATGTGACATGAAATGCATTTTCTCAGATAATTGGGTAATTGGTAATCATCTAATCAAAATATGCTAACGTAAGTCATAATACACGCTACAATTTTAGGTTGAGTGTAAACGTAAAAAAAATGGTAGGATATAATATGATGTCGGAAAGGAAATATTTGTGGGTTTAAAATGATACACTTGTATCTATGAACAAAAGGTCATTTTTTATTATTATTTATAATTTTCATGAGTTTGGGTTTTCTTGGGCTTTTGTGAATCACTCGCCGATGCATATGGCCAAACCTGAGAATGCGTATACAAAAATATTTAGATATCTAAATGAATAAATATTCATTCTTGTGTTATTTTATGTTCATTACTTATTAAAGATAAATATATTAACTATATATGATTTGGCAGAAATACGTGCACCTGTCGACCTTGTACAGTGAAATGACAAAACGCATGACTTGTCAAAATGAAATTTCATTATACTCTCCTCTGTCGTTTACGGATATGAAGTTGACAATAGAATATACGAAGCAGACAGCACGATTTTATCGGCTTGGTCATGCATTCGATGCGCAAAACTAGTATACTTTTTAACGGCGTTATTAAGGGATTTGATTTATGGAAAACAGCCGTAAACTACAAAAGTCTCCCATGCGTAGTCTCTGTGGGTGATAAAAATATCGCGTGAACGTGCACGCCGGGACTGCCACTCATAGCTCGATGTGGAAGTTGGTCTCGTATAATTTAATAATTATTTTCGTCTTTGTGTCTATTTTGACTATTATGATAGTCGCATTCCAATAGTCATCTATGTTGTTAAAAGGGACTAGGGATTAAATATAAATGTGAATTTTTAGGATGCTGGTTGTAATTAATATATTTTACTTGATATCCGAATTGGTGATGTGTATTATTTCCCCCTTAGAGAATTATTAACAGCACGGGCCTATTCGAATTCCCTCTATCGTCAGAGGGGTGTTTCGACACTGAGCTAAGAAGCTACGATAATTGTTTCAATCCGTGCAGTTTTCTGATAGTAGGAAGACTGGGATTTCAATAGTCCCCCCATTAACAAAAACAAAGAAAGTAAAATCGTGTCTGTTTTGGAATCGGATTGCATACGTGCGGTTGTTGGCCAGCTACATCGGTCACGATGCCCCGTACAAGTCTTATGACATAAATAACGCGCCTAAAACCGTGAAGGGTATACGCCGAGTGAATTCTTTTTTAAATTATCGTCTAGAATAGATTCCGATACGACGCTTGGCGATAACGTTTTTTTACAATCACATACAATATATTAGTTTTTATATTATATAAGTATTGCGGACAGTGATACGAATCGACGAAGATTACTGTTTGCACGAACTCGGTGGTAGTGTTCCCTAGTGTTTTCACCCACCACCAAAAGGCGCATCTGTTGTTGTGGACAATGATGTGACAATACCATTATTTAACAGAGCATCTTGTGGAGATAAACGGCGGCATTAAAATTACATTTTATTCATCATTCACATGCACAATAAGTTCTAACTGCCACAAAACTGCTTAATTTGCAATAAATTTATATTCCGGCAGCGTTACGAATCATTCATACTAGTTCAATTGGTACAACTTCAATAATAGAGATTGAACTATATATAGATATTTGGTGATTCAAAAACGTTTCAAACTCGGCTTTGTCACGTGGTGGCATTGAGAAAGGGTAGCCTATAAAATGAGTAATTCCGGAGACCGGGTAGATTTAATAG
This sequence comes from Epimenia babai, assembly GCA_011762755.2. Classification (NCBI taxonomy): domain Eukaryota; kingdom Metazoa; phylum Mollusca; class Solenogastres; order Cavibelonia; family Epimeniidae; genus Epimenia; species Epimenia babai. The sequence goes on along the minus strand of WURV02184304.1, from coordinate 7,817 downwards.
ATAACACAAAAACAGAAAACACTAGTATCACTAAATATATACCGGCGAGAGCATTCGACCATGGTAAGTGACGCGTATAGTATGGATATATATCTGTGAATTTAACTCAGTAATAAGATAAACCTACGCATTTTTTATTTAAGGAACATCCACGGGGAGAGTGAAGTTGTATGAAACTATAGCATAGCTATCAAAACTATCATTTTTTGCTATATTACCTACAAGAAACTCATTCAGCGCTATACAGTTTTTCTAGTCCGGGGTTTTTTGGTAATATGTACAGCTTTTTAATTATATTACAATTATGTAAAGTTTTGAATTATATAATTTTCAATAGAAAATGCCCCGATATAATCCGATAATCTGTGTTGAACTGCACTTCCATCGGTCAATGTGTAATGGTTTGGACATCAAAAAAACGAATTAGCCTACTGACGCACATATACATGAGCAGTACCAACGTAGCCAAACTACACAGTGACGAGCGGGAGAGATATAAACAGAAAAAAATCATATACCTCTGGTGGCACTCTAGACAATGACGAGACCACGATAAGAGTACAAGTGGATACCGTCTTCCAAAAGCTTCAAAAAGTGTGCTTGAAAAACATTCGGAATATTAGAACGAATGGAGTGATGTCTTTACCACGGAATGTATTTTGGATGCATCGTTATAACTGACAACCAGAAAGCGTAGAAAGCTGAGCTCCTCTAGAAAGATGACTAAAACGCAAGAGGCAATATCATGATGACTAAAACGCAAGAGGCAATATCATGATGACTAAAACGCAAGAGGCAATATCATGTAAACGACGATGTTCTATGATATCTGTATGATGGTGTACTATTACAAAGGTGCGAGCCCATAATGCGCAAAACACTATAAGTGACACGATATAATAATTGTAAAATTATTATAAAAAAAAATTCAGTAAAGAATGTTAGGATTCAAATAAATTTGGTTTAGTATTCTTATAAAAAAACAAAGTTGCGCTATTAGTGGATCAATCCGCCACGCCTGTATCAAGAGGTAGTCTATATACTGTCACTGTGATAGTGAATGTCACTGACCAGGGCGGTGAATTCCTCAGGTGACAGTGGGTTAACACGCTTGAATTTAGCATTGTCTCTAACCGAGTATAAATATATAGGTATCAACAAGAGTCTCAGTCTTTTTCAGCAGGCATTCATGCAATAATGCAAGACAACTCTGCATTACTTATATTTTTTTACTTATATTTTTTACTCTGAATACACTCATTTTTCTGTAGTCTCATTGAAAGTTTGATGTTAGAATTCCTACAGTTTTTGTTGTATATATCTAGTTACTTACAAATGCCTTCAATGTAAAGTGCGACTGACAAATTATTACTAATTTTTAAGTAGCGCTATAATAACATTATTATTATTATTATTATTTGTTTAGCAGTCACTCCAATATCTACGTAGACATACAACAATGGGCCAGTTCCAGCCAGACAGTGGACCTTCGCTCAACCACCATGCCGCCTGCCCTTGCCTCCATCTACCCATGTAGATAGAGACACGGTGTACTGCATGTAATTTCTTATTAAAGCAAAGATGATGAGGAGAATCATTGCTATGAAAACTACTCTCCATCTTGAATCTACCAGGCCGCCCAGAATAACGGACAAACATTTTCTACACTAAACAATAGCCTGTAGTGTATTAAAATCTTCTACACTAAATAATTGAGAGTAGCATATGAAAAATTATACTCTAGTATATTCAAACTTTCAACGCTATACTATACTCTGGTATATTAAAATTTTTTGCTCTTAATAATATACTGTAGGATAATAAAATTTTCTACACTAAACAATATACTGTAGTATATTGGCACAATTTTTCTCATACTTAACCTCATTTTCTCATAACATAAATATCAATCTATGATCCTAGTGTATAAATATATATCAAAATTTTCACTGCTTAAAAGTGTTATGCACAAATATAAATATACATATATATGTTTGTTCATATTTAATTTATATACTATATCTGTTGTAAAAATTTTTATATATAATGTACGTATTAAAATGCTTTAAAGAATATATAACATAATTCTAATAATCTAATAAATACTTACATTTAATACGTGAAAGAGTTATTTTCTCCAAAGAATACCGTATGTTACTCTATAATCTTACATTCGCATCGAAAACTGATACGACTTCACGACGCAATTCCTACGCTCGTGTACGAACGCAATCTCGGCAAGAATCAATAGAGCGTGGAGTAAAAAGAAAGATGCCAGATGAGGGTATCACTCGAGGAAAAGTCAATAGAGAAGGATGAGGCGTGATCAGTCAATAACTTATTGCGATATCTGACTAAGAAGAATAACGACAACATATGTATCGGCGAAATGTACGATATATAAACGACTCGCGGCATTGGCTGTTGGAGCCGTCACTGGGAGAGCGTAATCAAGTTATCGCGCAACTTCGCTGTCTCCCGCCCGATCCATCAAAGCTGCCGGGAAATCACGTTTCGTTCGCAGCCTTATTTCGGGACGCTGCGGCGACATTAACTTGAAGTTAAGTATCTGTGCTAGTGACAGCGTCGTGGAGTTCGTCTAAATCGCCGACTGTTTGAGATCGGTCCGCGTTATTGGATGTCCGGGATCCGCCGAAGAAATCATCGCGGAACGCTGAAATATTTAGGGGCGCTAATGGCTGTTTTGTATACGATGCACGGACGCACTGCTGCCATCTGTGACTGCATCCCGCCGCTGCCCACGCTGGGCTAGCGAACATTTAACGCATTGTGTCCTATGGAGAAACAACGTTTACGATGGTGACAGCCCGCGATGACATAAAACCTGCTGGGATCATGAACAGTTGCGTGTATGTATTTAGAGGCTGATTACCAAGGTTGGGTGGGCTATTCTTGACCCTATGCAAACCTAGTTTATTAATTAATGTGGTTAACACGGCAATATGATTAGCTTCACTTAAAAGGGTTGGGGGAAAACACCTAGTGTGAAAAACCCACTGAGTGTGGGCATACGAGCATTATATGTCGCACACTCCGCTTTTTGAAACGTAAATGGTTATTTACAATGAAATGACAAAATAGCGGGGAAATAAGCAACATAGAGACCTTACATAGAACATCTGATATCGAGACCATAAAAAAGAACATCTCAAGCACAGCAAATGTCAGCAGGAAAGAGCCCTAATAGAATCACACTTCAGACTGAAAAATGCCACAAACAGTATACTGGTTAGAGCAGGAAATTAAATCAGGGATCTCTGGATTCAAGTCAAACCCTCAAACCATTACGCTAACTATCCCAATAGTGAACAGGGCAATAGATTCACTCGGCAATATTCTACACTTGCAAACGTGTTGTTATAAGCAAATCACCAAAAATAGCCTTTTTTAATTATTGTGCCTGACTATCATTAACTGGTAAGTAGGACAGGGAGGACATGACCTTCCATAACTCATGCGGGAGGTGGAGGGGAAGGGACTGGCTGATAAATGTGATCTATTGATTGTATGCGGTGTATCCTTTGACAGATTGTATCTACTATTGTTGGAAAATTCCATACCAGTAACTGTATGCGGGATATCTTTAGACAGATTATATCTACTATTGATGTAAAATTCCATACCAGTAACTGAATGCGTGTATCCTTTGACAAGATTGTATCTACTATTGATGGAAAATTCCATACCAGTAATTGTATGCGGGATATCTTTAGACAGATTGTATCTACTATTGATGGAAAATTCCATACCAGTAATTGTATGCGGGATATCGTTAGACAGATTGTATCTACTATTGATGGAAAATTCCATACCAGTAATTGTGTGCGGAATATCTTTAGACAGATTGTATCTACTATTGATGGAAAATTCCATACCAGTAACTATATGCTATGTATCCTCATAGTGCATTCACATCATACGATTTATCAGAAGTGGTTCCTGCCTCTGATGCCCGCCGCCGATTTGACACCAAAAATGGAACCATTTTGAATGTCGGTCTAGTTGTAAATTTACGGAAGCAGGAGCGGGAAACCAATGAACGAATAGTGTCTAGCACGTGACCCTAGCCATATCCCGTTTTACTTGGTTACAAGAAGGCGCCTAACTGGATTCAAAATTATCGGACGAAAAAATGGAAATCTACGCTACGTCTTTTCACATACTTTCTCTCCCAAACTGACCGCCTATTTTTTGAGAGAGACCTGCTACGACTATAGTCACGGCACTCGCAGCCGCAGCGAACAAATTTGACTTGTCTTCATCGCCAGAGTCGCTGCTGTGATGGGCCACTTTTTTAACTACGTCGTATCACGTGACGAACGTTTCACGTGAAAGTAACGAACGAGCGGGAGAGCCAAACGGATGGTGTGAATGACCTTCCGAGTGGACCGCTACACGGAGGCGGGAGTTGGACCCGATTAATCGGACGGATGTAAATCCACTATTAGACAGGTTGTATCTACAATGAATCTATGGGGATGAACCGAGGAATGGCACATTGATCGTGATAAATCATGGCAGTAATCAAGAGGCGCTACCTTTAATTAAAGGTATGGCAGCAGTGTGACTAATTGACATTTGTATATATACAAATAGAGATCGAGGTGTTTCAATTATTAATAATCATTCAGTGGTTTTAACAAAGATGGTCAAGTCAGTCCAGACAGTGATTGTATCGGTCGCCGAATGAATAGAGTGGATAAATAACCATGATGCAACCATCGTCTCTGGGGGACAGATGACCCTTGTGGATTCATGCTGCAAGTTTCGAATGCAACCGAATGTTACCAGACAGCCACTTCAGTTCACTAACTGTGTGATATTCGATGATTATGTATATTGAGATTGTAAGACGGTGGAGAGAGATAAAAAGGGTTGAAGGGAATGTTTCATCGGTCTGTATATATGTCCGTGTTTGTATATATATGTACATATGTATGTATTCTAGTGATAGTACGTGTTGCTCCAATATTGGGATATATTGTTGTATTGTATTGTATTTGTAGGCTGATTACCAAAGTAATCGTTGTGATAGGCCATCGGATATATTGTTGGCAATAATTTGCAACATCCCACTCTAATACAAATCCTTCTCAGGATTCAAGCTCAAAAAGTTACTCATTTCTTGAGGTGGGATTTGTAGAAACAAATCCTTATTATGTAAACATTCAAAGTCGTAACCTCCTGTATGAAAAGTCACACTTCCCACAACTGCACCTGGGGGCCACTGGCAAAAATACCCTCAGCATTCAAAAAAAGCCCATGTTACACCGACAAGAGCTACCCAGACCACCATGGATGGTCGGGCGCAAAGAACTTTTTGGCCGAAAAATTATACACCTATACAAAGGTAGTATATTGAGGAGAAAGGAGATAAGAAGAAGGGTATCGCAGAACTACGTACCTGGCCAATAGGCTAGCTTTGTAACTTACTGCCTATACTGTGTAATACCCGACATTGCATTGATCTCTTTACAATTCTCTATGTACTCAGACTGTACCTTTTCAACTTACGTTACTTTCATTTCTCAATACAATAATATACAATAGAGGGATCCAGAAAATGAATGACAGAAACTGCTAACAGTAAAATCCGACTCATCCAAACAGTGGCCTTGACATATGGAAAACAGTGGCCTTGACAAATTCAACGGAACCAAGACCGTGATTAAACACTCTTATAGTACACAATTATACCTATAGAGTCTTCATAGCCAATGTTGCATAGATAGCGTATGACTCAAGATGCAGGTCTCCTTGGGTCCGACTTTGAAATAGACATATTATTCCTAAAACTCATACAAACAGATAAGGGAATAATCAACTTACTGTTGTTAATGTTTGACTAAAGGTGTCTGATCTAGATACAAGGATCTTCACCTAACTGTTGCCCTAAATCACAGCTTATATCCTTCTTAAATATTGTCCTAAACATCCTAGAACGTAGATAACGATATGGACAGTGAACTTATCTCACATAAAGTAGACCACAAATCTATTAAACATTGTTGATGCTGTAAAATAGGAAATTCTTAATAATATTTTTAGTAGACCGACCATTTTTTACGACCTTAAGTGCACGAATGTTTGGATCCTACTCATCCTAAATAAATGACATAAGGAGCTTTAAGCGCCACTGATGAAGACACAAGAGACGAAAGTTTCTTTTATATTACAGTCTCAGAAATTCCTCGCTATTCCACAGGGGAATATATTTCACCATCTCGGCAGCCATCGATCTCTATTTCCGCAACATCCAAAGTTGCAATTTGTATCAGTCATTTATTATCCAATGGGATCGAACGGGCACCTTGCGGCGAGAGAAAAGGCGCTCTAGACGAATAACTCTGACATAAAACCGGTCTCCACATGACACTGAAAATTCAAGTTTTCGCAGAGCACTTGCTAAAGCAAGTCGGAGATGTTTTCGATTTTTGGTAAAAGAATATATGCAGACTACAGTCATGGATATATATACTCGGCCTAGCTGATATATTTTTATATATCGATGACAAGGGGGTCGGGTTATATAAGACATGAGTCGGAGTTCAGAGTAACAGCCACACCAGCTGCTTGCCTTCAGACAATATGCCACATCTATGTATGTGTGTATGTATTTATAGGCCGATTACCGAAGTAATCGTTGCGTGGGCCATCCTTGGCCCTTCAAAAAGATAGCCTATCAATGTGGTTAACACAAAAATATGATTAGTCTCACTTATAAGGGGAGGGGGACAAATACCTAGCGTGAAAAACCAACCAAGTATTGGCAGATCATTTTTCCATTCCCGCCACTGGTTCCTAATGTCTACATACGAGCTATATATGTCGCACACTCTGCTTACTCCATGAAACGTCAATCTTTATTTACAATAAGATGACGACATAGAGGGGACGTAAGGGACATAGAGACCATATATAGAGCTTCTGAGGCATAGCAAACATCGGAGGGAAAAAGCCCTAAAAGAACCACACTGAAAGGGTTTAAGGTGTTATTTATCATATTTCCTGTAATTTGTAATTTGATTAATTTCCAAAGAACAATATTTTTGTTTTCCTCTAGTGACAATGACTCTTCCAGCATATTCTAAAACTAGCTCAATAATATATTTTTAAAGTAATTCTGTGTTATAATATATTTATAAAAATAATAAGAAATTGAGTATTTTAATCGATTTGCATTACGTAAGTATAATCATGTCAATACCTATTTATCATATAGGCTCGTATTATTTACGTGTCTATACTAGTTGGGATAGGGCTGGACTGTATGCTACTGTTGTTAATCACTATTCTCTGTTATTGCCGGAGACTCTACAATCTGTTGTTGTGTACAGCTATGTTTTTCTCCCGAATGACATATGCCCATTACTAGGGACTACTAGAAACTACAAAGATAAGGGGCAACACCTTTTATATAGACTAACTGGTTTATTGATCACAAGCTTTCGCATAAGCACTATGCTTCCTCAGGTGATCCCAGTATCATAAGCATAGTGCTTATGCGAAAGCTTGTGATCAACACACCAGTTAGTCCATATAAAAGCTGTTGACCTTTATCTTTATAGTTTCTATCAGACTAACACGGCTACCCGCCCTTATACTAGGTCATTGCGGCTAACTACATATATCTATGTATCATATGATCCATATATGTACCGTATATACTCACTTACAAGACGACCTTTTTTCACCAAAAACTTAGATTCAAAGTGGGGCGGTCGTCTTCTAAGTGAGACTATAATTATTTCAAACCACATCGTTGTCCGCAGGCGCCAGGTAGCGTTTCGCATGAT
>WURV02184303.1:0-75652 GCA_011762755.2 Epimenia babai | reverse complement strand
ATCCTCAGGATTAGGATGAACAAAAACTCTCCTTTAAACCAGTGCTAGTACTGTCCCAGAAGCGATGACGGCGTACAAGTTGCGTCGATCAGCTAAAGAATAGGAAATTTTCGCTCGATTGCTTCGCTATAGTTTTGACAACTACTCGATGAAAGGAGTTTCGCCGTGCGAAACAAGAGTTTCACAATTTGGCTTTTCGTTCTGGTATTCGTTGCTGGCCGACCGTCTATTGCAGCCGACGTAGAGCTTTGGCGGCTCGACTGCGGAACCATGGACATCGACGATATTTCTTATTTCTCCGATAGTCATGACTACGATGGTCAATCAGCCGTGATTCCCAATGGCTGTTACCTGATTCGCAACGGTGACAGCTATTTGTTGTGGGATGCGGGAGTGCCGATATCATACCTGGGCAATACAGAACGGCGCGATGGTTGGCTGACCAGGCTGGATGCTACCGTCGGTGATCAACTCGAGCAGTTGGGCCTGGGCGTTGCTGATATCAAGTACCTGGGCATTAGTCACTTTCACGGCGATCATATCGGTCAAGCGATAGAGTTCGAGAATGCAGCGCTACTGATGAACGAGCGCGACATCGAGTTTGTTCGAGGTAGCACAAAAGGCAACGCGATCAAAAGGCTTGCGCCGTGGATTGTCGGCGATCGCGACATCGTGGAGTTCAGTGGCGATCATGATGTGTTCGGCGACGGCACTGTTGTCATACTGGCTCTGCCCGGGCACACACCGGGACACAGTGGACTGTTGGTACGACTGGCCAACGCGGGTGACGTGCTGCTATCGGGTGATCTCTACCATTTTAACTCTGAGCTCGAAACGCGAATCGTATCGCTGTGGAACTCAAGCCGCTCGGACACACTGGCGTCCATGGAGCGTTTTGAGATGATTGTTCGAAATCTCGACCCGATCGTTGTCGTACAGCATGATCCGGACAATGTGCTCAGCTTACCGGCGTTCCCGGCGTCTCTGCGCTGACTGGCTTTGTGCAGAACTTCTTACTATGAAACAGTGACGTGGTATCCGTTGTGCTTGCGAATGTTAAGCACACGGTTGTCGTCGAAAATCAGGTACTGGCCTTTGATGCCGGCAAGATTCCCCTCAATTTCCGGAAACTTGTCGAAGCCAACACTTTTTACCTTCTCCGGATATCGTGCAACGGGGTACTCGATCGAGCACACCGTGTCATCGGTATCGATGTACTGCTGTAGTTCGTCATCGATCTCGCCGGTCAAAGATGACTTGATGGCGGCGAGGTCAGCATCGATGACTTCATTCTTCAGCATGCGTTGCCAGTTGGTGCGATCCGTCAGGTGTTCCTTCATTGCAACTTCAACGAGGCCGGCCGTGTAGCGATTGGGCACCCGTGCAAAGACAATTGCATCAGTCGCGCCCTGGTCGATCCAACGGGTAGGTAGTTGCGTGCCTCGTGTGATACCGACTTTGACTGCTGAGCTTCTTGCGAGATAAACAATCTGTTCAACTAGGCAATGTTTCTCGGCCCACTGCATATCGCGAGCTTCGCCTTCGTGTGCCCGGCACAGCTCGGGTCGAATGATACACTCACTCGCCTCGGGCGCATTTCGGAAGCACGGGTAGCAAAAGCCGCCGCCGAAGGATTTCTTTGTCACCCTCTCGCAGGCGATGCAATTGATTGTGCCGTCGAAACTTAGCCTGATGGTTTTGCCAATTTTCGAATTCATGTCGATTGGCATGCCATCCAGCATCAGCGTGTAGCGGACCTTGTCTTCAAGTTCGACCTGCATCTTGCGCAGGTTGCCGGTTAGTTGCTCGTTCATAATTCTTGCACACCCTCGCAACGACGCCGAACGGCTTCCGCCGGCACAAATAGTTGTTCCATCAGGTACTCCTTGAAGTCGGCAGCGAATGGTTGCTCATCAACCGACTCGCCCATGCAGGTTAGCCACTGATCGCGTTCGGCTGTGGCGATTGCCAGGTGGGCGTGAACCCTGGGAATGCCGATAGCGCCGTACTTCTCGCGATACAGTTTCGGGCCACCCAGCCAGCTACAAAGAAACGTCGCCAGCTTGTCACGAGACACAGCCTTGTCGTCCGGGTGCATATCGTAGATGGTTGCGAATCGCTCGTCGCTTCCCATGCGATCAAAGAACGCATCGACGAGGTGTCGGATGCCAGCTTCACCACCCGCCGCCTGGTACGAAGCATCGCCAGACCCGTAGGGTCTTTCCGGTATTGTGTTCATTCAGGCAACCGGTACCCACACAAGCTTGGCCTCGGCAACGCGAATATCGGTTTTCTCGAGGCCGATTTCCATCGTCTCCACGGCGTCGGCGAGCGCATCGTGCTCCTGCTGAATATCATGCAACTCGCTTCGCAGCTCGTTTTCCAGTTCCACGAGGTCGTTACGTTTCTCACCGGCTTTCTGTTTCGCGGTCGCGAGCCGAACGGCGGCCTTCTTGGACGCGGCCCTGCGTGATGCCGCGCCGCGTATGGATCGGGAGCTGACCCTTCCACGCAGCAATCCACCCAACAGATCACCGACGCCACTCATGAGTTCGGTCTGCTTGCGTGCGGATGCATCGACCTCCAGTTCCGCGACACGGGCATCGGCCGACAAAATCTGGTCCTGCAGTCGACCGATACGTTTTGCGAAACGATCTTTCAGCTTGGCGATCTTGATATCAGCTGCGTCATCTGCGGCTTCGTCGCAGCGATCCCTGAACGCGTCCTCGCTTTCACCCACGCGTGAGTACAACTTCAGGCCCGGGCATTTCCAGATATCAATGCTGCGGTTGGTGACGAGGTGATTTTTAAGGTCCGAGCGCAGGCTGGTCCAGAATGTCTTGTTCTGCAGTTTGGTGTTGCCGAGCTCGTAACCGGCACCATCCGGCGCGTCCGCATTGAAGTCACGCTCGTCGTGATCGACAGACAGCACGTCTTCGACATCGATGACGCCGTCCAGGGGAAAGATCACGGCTTCGTAGCTCTCGTTGTGATTCACATCGGCGCGTGTCTCGTCGTACAGAAGCTGCACGGTAACGGCGGCTGCCGGCGCGAAGGTTTTTCCAGAGGGGTCGGCACCGAGCCTTGCAGCCCAGGGCGTAGCGGGGTCGAGGTACACGACGTCGATGCCGTCAGCGACCGATGGGGCGACAGATGCCGCTGCGGGCGAGTTCGTTGCTTCCGTAACGGCCTCTGCAACTGGCGCTGGCGCCTCGATCTTCGCAGGCGTATCGACCTTATGCGCTTCCATCAACTTAGCCACCTGCGCCCGAGTGAACGGCCCGAAGCGGTAACACATCGCGTGGCGACGATGCAGCACAGTCTGCTTGTTTTTCTTCGCGAGATGCATGATGAACTGGCGCTTCTCGAGGTTGGAGATGCGCGTGTCGAGGTCGGGCATGCCGTTCGGTATGCCGTCGAGTATGCGCCGCTTGTCGTTGTCGGTTTGCAGGCGTCCGATAATCCAGGTGCCGGCATTCGACATGGCCTTGTAGTCGAGATCGACCGGGTTCTGCGTGACCAGCACCAGGCCAACACCGAAAGCACGCGCCTGTTTGAGAATGGTGAGGATCGGTTTCTTGGAGGGCGGCTCCGCCGACGGCGGCGCATAGCCAAAGGCCTCGTCCATATAGATAAGTGCACTCAGTTCCGAGGTGCCCGGCTTCGAGCGCATCCAGGTGACTACCTTGGACAGGATCAGCGTCACAACGAATTGGCGTTCCTTTTCGTTGAGATGCGCCATGTAAATGATGGCGCAGGGCGTTTTGCTTGTTGTCCCAAGCAGGTTCTCGATATCGAGCGGCTCGCCTGCTAGCCACGACGCCATCGACGGGGAGGCGAGCAGGCTGTTGAGCTTGAGTGCCAGTTTCATGCGCTGCTTCTCGGGGAAGAACATCTCGAGGTCGAACACGCCGAGTTTGCGAAACGGCGGTTTCGGTATCTGGCCGACCAGCGTCGCGAGATCGAGGTCTTTGCCCTGCCGCCACCAGGTTTCAATGATCGTGGTGATCAGGATGTGCTCGGGCCCGGATACCGGGTCCGAATCGACATCCGCGAACAGCAGGATGGAGGAAACCAGGCCCTCGATCTCGTCACGAATGATCTCGGCGTTGATCTCCCAGTCGAGATCGGGTGCGTTCAGCGATCCCAGCACGTTCATCGGCACACCGATCGATGAGCCCGGCGTGTAGATCTTGAAATCGGTGTTGTCGCGCAACCTCGCGATGCGTTCAGGCGTGATGCCGTCGCCGGCCAGATCCGCCTGGCGTTCGGCAGATTCTTTCGCCGCAAGGTCCGCCACGGTGACGCCTTTGCGCTTGGCCTTGCCGGCGTCCATCCAGGGTTCAAGGTCATCGGGCGTGCTGTCCGGGAAGTTGAGCAGGATATTGCCCATGTCGCCCTTCGGGTCGAGGATGAGCGTGGGCGTGCCGCCCAGCAATGCCTCCTCGAGCATGTTGACGCCAAGCCCGGTCTTGCCCGAGCCGGTCATGCCGAATATGACGCCGTGGGTAGTTAACGCGCTGGCCTTCAGCAAGACCGGATCGCCACCCTCACTTTCGCGGCCAATGTAGAGCTGGCCCTTCTTATCGATTTCCATTGCGCAACGTTATCAAATGTTTCTTTAGTTCGGCAGTCGCCAGCTTGCAGGGTCGACCCGAAAGAAGCGCTTCAGCTGCTGATACAAGTCTGGAAGCCTTTTTTGCATTTCGCGTGGCTTCTCGAAAAAAGATTCGGTCGCAACGGCGAAAAACTCAGCGGGCGACACGAGCGCGTAGTCATCGAGCACCCGATTCCTGTGCCGCGCCGCGCGTTTCTCAAGTGCCGCATATTCCTGGGTAAACACGTCAACCCACTCGTTGTAGTGGTCGGCGTGGTGCAGGTCGGGCATTCCATTCGTTCCCTCCGCCTGTTCATCGAGCTTGTGTGCGAACTCGTGCAGTACCACGTTAAACCCGTCGCTCGGATCCGCTATTCCACGCTGCACGTCGCCCCATGACAGCACAATCGGCCCTCGGTGCCACGACTCACCCGCTCTTGTTACACGCTCCTGCACCTCAACCGAACCATCATAGTCGACAACGACGCTCTCAAAGGAGTCGGGGTAGATGAGGATGGACGAAAACCCCGGAAAGTAGTGAGGTTCCCGGTTGAGTAGCAGAACGCAGGCGATACCCGCGACGATATAACGGATTTCATCGTCTATCTCTTGGCCGCCACAGCCGATGAACTCTTTCTCGGCGAGAAAAACGTTGACGTGACCGAGCAGCTGCTGTTGCAACTCGGAGGGCATGGCAGAATACAGACGAACACTACGCTTGAGCGTCTCTTCAAGATCTGATGGCGGTGATTGCGCGCGAAGTCGGTTGAATCGGTAGCGCCGCAGCATGGGCGCGAACAACAGGTAGCTCAGTACAAGTATTGGTACCGCAATGGTTGCGGCTATCAGCAGCTCGCGCACAGCGAACTCGCGTCAGGCCGATGGAACGGCGAACGGCCCGAACGCTTTGGTAAGTCCTTTGGCGCGCCCGGTGACCGGGTCTTTCGCGTCAAAATCGACGTTGGCGAAGACATCGCTGCGAAAAACCTCTTCGCCGTCTTTCTTCAATACGAAGTAAAGATCCGGCGTACGCTCGCCGGATGAGTCGAGAGAGAGTATGTCGGCAACGGCTACCAGAAACTCGGCGCTGCCGTCAGCACCCAGTGGCTTGGCGCCCAGTTTGTCGTCAAAGAATCTGTCTTCGTCCATGACGACGGCGGAATAGTCACTCCCCGTCAGGGGCGCGCCGCCTTCGTCCGTGAATGAAACAATAACCTTGAATATTTCTGCCGCCATCAACGTCTTCCACTACTGCTGTTCGCCTGAAGAGCGAAAGATACCATTTTTGTTGTGCTTGGGGATTCGGTGCTAGTGATGATGGTAGTGTATCCGGGCAGCGTTGATCCAGGTGCAAGAAAAACCATGTTGAAAATTCGAACTTGTCTTAAACACGTTGCCGCGCTGACAGTGTGCTTCGGCGTTGCGGCTTCGTCCGTCTGTGCCGCAGAGACGGACCCGGATGGGGCACTGTACCCGCCTTCTGACGATCAGCTGGCGGAGGTACGGCAAACGCTTGAGCAGGCGGAAGTCAACGATCGCCTGGCGCTGATCGTGCTCGGCGCCAACTGGTGTCACGATTCACGGGCGCTGGCGGCGCGACTGAACAAGTCACCGCTGAAGGAAGTGATCGACGAGAACTACGAGCTCGTGCTGGTCAATGTTGGTTACTACGAAAACGGCCGGGACGTGGTGAACCAGTTTGGCGTTCATCATTACTACGCGACGCCGACGGTGCTCGTTGTTGATCCTGAAACGAATCGATTGATCAACGCCGAAGATCGTCATCAATGGGGTAGTGCCTATAGCATCAGCATGGGGGATTCGGTTGAATACTTTGAGAAGTGGCCCGGCGAGAAGGGCGAGCCAGAATCAACCCCAGTAGAGCTTCAGTTACTTTATGAAGTCATCTACAGGTACGAACAGCAGTTGGCAGATCGGGTTGACGCGGGTTACGCGGTCGTCGGACCAATGCTGAAAGCGTACAAAGACGGGAATGAGCCGGACGAGTTTGATGAACGCTGGAATGAGCTTCGAGACTTTCGTGTGGAGGTTCCGAAACAAATTCGACAGATGAGAGAGGATGCACGCCTGCGCGTCGCCGCAGGGGACAACGAGTCGGTGTTCGAGTTTCCGGACTTCCCACCACTGTCATGGGAGCAATAGATGCCAACTAACTACGTCTTGATCGACTTCGAGAACGTTCAACCAAAGAATCTGGGTATCCTCGCGGATCACCCGTTTAAGGTGTTTGTGTTCATCGGCGCGAACCAGACAAAGGTGCCACGTCACGTTGCTGTGGCTATGCAGGCGCTTGGGGATAGGGCCAAGTATGTTGAGATAGATGGTAGCGGACCGAACGCGCTCGATTTCCATATTGCGTACTACCTGGGTGAGTTATCCGCCGCTGATCCGAAGGCTAGCTATCACGTGATCAGTAAGGACAAAGGCTTCGATCCACTGATCCGGCACCTTAAGGGTAAGAAGCTCAAGGTGCGACGCGCGAGTGATGTGGCAGAAATTCCTAATCTCCGCATCCCGAAGAAAACGCCGAAAGACGACATGATTGACTCGATCGTCAAGAACCTCGTTGCGCGAGGTCAGTCACGCCCGCGCAAAGTCAAGACGTTACAGAACACGATCGGTAACCTGGTTTCCGAGCCTCTGAATGACCAACAGCTCGCTTCCATCGTCAACGAGATGAAGAAGCGAGGATTGATCGCTGTCAATAACGGCAACGTCAGGTATACGCTGCCGAATTAGATTGGATTTGGGGAAACGTTCCTTTACCAATCCACTATTTTGGTAAAGAGGTCTTTACTTTCTTCTCTAAATAGTAAAGAATTCTTTACTATGGCTAAGAGGCATACAGGGCAGTACGTCAGCACCATCGTTGCCGGGGAGACGGTGCGTTCGTTTGTTCCTGACCCACTCCCGCCGAAACTGACACGCAGTCAACTCGCCTCGCTTGACGATTCTTTGCGTGCTGCCGATGCTGCGCTGGAGCGGCTCGCAATGGCAGGTGAGATGATCCCCTCGATCGATTGGTTCGTATATTCCTTCGTCAGAAAGGAGGCTTTGCTGAGTTCCGAGATCGAAGGCACCCAGGCTACCCTCGCCGACGTAATGTCTTTTGAGCAAACCGGTCGGCCGGGTGGATCTGATCTGGCCGATGTTGAGGAGGTTGCCAACTACGTTGAGGCGGCCAACTACGCGTTCGCCCAGCTCGGTTCCAGGAAGGGACTACCAATATCCAGCCGCCTGCTTAACGAATGTCACTTGCGGTTGATGCAGGGCGTCCGAGGGCACGACAAACAACCCGGGGAGCTACGGCGCTCTCAGGTCTGGATCGGCGGATCCAGACCTGGCAACGCTGCGTTTGTTCCGCCGCCGTGGGAGCAGGTCGCAGACCTCATGAGCGGTCTGGAGGCTTACATCCACCAAGACGACGTGCTGCCACCGTTGTTGCGTATTGCTGCCGCCCACGCACAATTTGAGACTATTCATCCGTATCTCGACGGCAACGGACGAATCGGTCGCCTCCTGATTGCGCTCTTGCTCAGCCACTGGGGTCTGCTCAGTGCGCCGTTGCTGTACCTGAGTCTTTATTTGAAGGACAACCAGGCCGACTACTACGCGCACCTGAACGGAATCCGGAAGCAAGGCGGCTGGGTAGCGTGGTTTGTGTTTTTCCTGAAGGGTGTATGCGAAATTGCAGAAGACGCTGTTAATACTGCAACAAGGCTCCACAGACTGATATCGAGTGATCGCACAGCGCTCCTGTCCCGACGCTCGGTAACGCTTACAGCGCTTCAGCTCTTCGAGAAGCTGCCAAAGCACCCGGTGATAACTATGCCGCTTGTTACGGAATTGTTGTCGACAACGAAACCAACAGCAGGCAAGGCGATAGAGGTGCTTTTGGGCCAAGGGATACTTGAGGAAGTGGGAGACAGAAAGCGTGCACGGCTGTACTGCTACCGCAACTATCTTGGAGTATTGGAGAAGTAGTTGTTTCAAGTGTGGGCACGTCACACCGCTTCAACGCAATCAGGCAAACGTGGAAGCCCGCTCCCCCAACCACCGAATCGCGCCCTCAGTCTTATCCGACCAGGGGTGCCCAAAACTCAATCGAATAAAGTTCGTGTAGCAACCGCAAGGGGAAAAGATATCTCCGGGCGCAATGCTAATGCCGGCCTCAATGGCATCGTCGAACAATCGGGTCGCACTGACGGTTTCTGGAAGCTCTATCCAAAGCACGGAACCGCCCGACGGGCGCGACGTTCTGGTTTGCTCGGGAAACGACTCCGACACGATCGCATTCATGCGCTCCGCGTTGCACTGCAGTACCGAGCGCAAACTTGAGATATGTCGGGAATAATCACCGGACGCGAGAACGTCAGCCAGTGTGAGCTGCTGCAAAAAGCCGGACGAACACGAGAACGCACGCTTGAGACTTGCCACTTCGGTGATCAGGTCACCGGCGTGCACCCAGCCAACGCGATAACCTGGTGCCGCCGTCTTCGAAAACGAGCCACAAGTCAGAACTCGTACGTTGCTGTTCAGGAATGCGGCGGGCAGCGGACGTACGCCATCAAAGCGCAGCTCCCCGTAGACGTCGTCCTCAACCAATGACACATCGTGGTTCTCGAGTACGTCGAGCAAACGTTTGCGATCCACTTCCGGCATGGTCACACCGAGCGGGTTGCCGAGTGTTGTGGAAAAGACGCATACCTTAACGTCGTGTTGACGAATGGTGCGTTCCACATCAGCGACAACAACGCCTTCTTCCGGGCAGGTCTCAACTTCAATCGCAAGCATACCCAGGCTGTCGATCAGCTCCAGGACACCGTGATAGGTCGGTGTCTCGACGGCAATCACATCACCGGGGTCGGCGACGGCCTTCAATGCGAGAAGCAGTGCTTCCTGTCCGCCGTTGGTAATGCAGATCTGCTCGGGATCGACTTGCACACCGATCGTATCCAGATAGTGATACGCGATCTGTCGACGCAATGTCGGTTCGCCGAGCGTTGGGGCGTAGCCAAGACTGCGTTCTTCCGCGCGTGCCATCACTCGCTTCATCGCTCGGTGCAAGAGCTTGGCTGCCGGTTTCGCCATTGAAGGATTGGCGATTCCCAGCGGTACGAGCTGCGGGTTATCGACGCCGTCGTAAACGCGATCCATCAACGACCGGCAGACCAGTTCGCCCGGGGTCCCCGTCGTGGTTCTTGCCGGTCGAACAATGTCGTTCGCCGCCCGGTGACGTACGAAAAAGCCCGACTTGGGTCGGGCTTCAACGCGGCGCTGTCGTTCCAGCTCAATGTAGGCCTGCCGAACCGTCGGAACGCTGACGCCTGCGCTTTGACTCATTTTTCTCAGAGACGGCAGACGATCGCCCGGTTGTAGCGCCCCTGAATCAATGTTTTCGCCAATTAAATCAAATACTTGCCGGTAGAGGAATGTGTCACAGCTTTTGTCGAGCTCAGTCATATCTGTATAGGTCATATTTCCACTAATCTGTATCTGTTATAGCAGCAGAAAAACCGTAGAGTCAACTCACGCACCAGCCAACCCAGGGAGACGAGGATGGAAAAATTCAATGAATACCCACTGTGTTAATCGCGCTCCGCGCGCTGCAATGCGCAGGTAAAGAGTCCGGCACGTTGGCGCCTGATCGCCGAGTTGTTGGCTGGACCCGCGAATCGAATGCACCGCTATCGCGACTTCTCGCGCCGCACGATCGAACGGCGATTGACAACTACTATTGCTGCAGACCGTGCCAATGAGTAACGGTGTGCTGTATGCGCTGACGGTGCTGATCTGGGGTTCAACGTTCTTTGCCATCGAATTTCAGCTTGGCATCGTGGCACCCGAGGTCTCGGTCTTCTATCGCTTTGCCACTGCTTCCGCCATGCTGTTCGGATGGTGCGGTCTGCGTGGTTTGAAGCTTCGGTTTGCCGCGCGTGAGCATCTACGGTTCGCCCTGCTGGGTGCGCTGCTGTTCGGCATCAACTACGTACTGACCTACAACTCGCAGCAGTACATCGTATCGGCACTGGCGGCTATCGCTTTCGCAACGCTGCCGTGGTTGAATATGCTCAACGGCCGACTGCTGTTCGGTACACGCACCACACCGCGAGTCATTCTCGGCGCCGTTGTCGGCGTAATCGGCATCACCGCCGTATTCTCGCCACAAATCAGTGAATTCTCGCTCGACGATGCGACCTTCTTCGGGTTTGCGCTCGCACTGCTTGCGACGCTGAGTGCATCGTTTGGCAACATGGCATCACAAGCCTCGCAACGCGCCAAATTGCCCATCCTGCAGTCCAATGCATGGGGCATGTTGTACGGCGCTGCGTGTGTCGGCTGCATCGCCGCGTTCAGTGGCGAAGAATTCACATTCGATCTGTCTGCCGGCTACATCATCTCGCTCGGTTACCTGACGATTTTCGGTTCCATCGTTGCCTTCGGTGCGTACCTCACCTTGTTGGGCGGGATCGGCGCCGACCGGGCAGGCTACGCGACTGTCGTTTTCCCGGTCGTTGCGGTGGCCCTGTCCGCACTGTACGAAGGGCTTGCGATTGATATCACGATGGCAGTGGGCTTTGCTCTCGTGCTCGTCGGAAACGTGCTGGTACTCGGTGGGCCTGCAAAGAAAATGGCAGCGGCCAAATCGAATTTCGTTGACTCTGATACCGTCTGTCGTACGATGACTGAATGAAAAAACTTCTGATCGTCGTCGGCGTGATCATGATGCTATGTCTCATCATGGTCTTCCGGGCCAACAGCGTTTACGAAGACGTCCAGGTCGAACCTGCCTCTGATCTGCCTGACGTTTCAATCGATGAAAATGCTGTTGTTGATCGAATGGCCGGAGCGATTCGTTTTCGGACGATCTCGCATGACGACAGGTCGAACTTTGATGCCGAGGCGTTCATCGCCTACCGCAACTACCTGGAGCAGTCGTTTCCGCTCGTTCATGAGAACGCGGAGCGAACGATCATTAACGACTACAGCATCGTTTTCCACATTGCCGGATCTGATCCGTCACTGAAGCCCGTCATGTTTATGGGTCACATGGATGTCGTGCCTGTTGATGACATCACCTTGCCCGAGTGGACGCATCCGCCGTTTGATGGCGTTGTCGAAGACGGTGTCATCTGGGGTCGTGGTGCGGTTGATAACAAACTGAGTGTCATGTCGTTCCTGGAAGCCACCGAGGCATTGCTACGCGATGGCCATCGCCCGGCGCGTTCGATGTATCTCTCCTTTGGTCATGACGAAGAAGTAGGCGGCATGGACGGTGCGCAGAAGGTTGCTGAGCACTTCGCTGAGCGGGGCGTTGAGTTTGAGTTCGTTGTCGATGAAGGTGGAGTGATCACGCAAGGGATGTTGAGCTACGTTGATCGCCCCGTTGCGATCGTCGGCATCGGTGAGAAGGGCTATGTGAACCTGAAGTTGACGGTCAACGCACCCGGTGGTCACTCGTCACAGCCACCACCGCAGACAGGTCTGGGCATTTTGAGCCGCGCGGTCGTCAAGATTGAGGACAAGCCTTTCCCGGCGAAACTTACCTACCTGCACACGACATTTGATGCACTCGCGCCGTATGCGCCATTCTCCTACCGAATTGCGATGGCCAATACCTGGTTGCTCGGTCCGGAGATTGAGAAACAATTGCTCAATGACAAGAGTTCTGCGGCAACTATGCGTACGACGACGGCCGCTACGATGGCGTCCGGCAGTTCCAAGTCCAACATCTTGCCGACACGCGCTGAAGCCGTTATCAACTTTCGGGTGATCCCTGGTGAAACACCGCAGTCAGTACTCGACCGCGTTGTTGAGATTATCGATGATGAGCGTGTCGAAGTGACAATGACCACCGGGATTCCACCGAGCACCTTGTCGAGTACAGATTCGTTTGGGTTCAATCTGCTGTCCAGCACGATCCGCGGATTTGACAACAACATTCTCGTCGCTCCCTATCTCTTACAGGGCGGTACCGATGCCAGGTATTTCCACGACCTTTCGCCAAATGTGTACCGGTTCATTATGGTGCGCGCCACACCGGATACGGTCGGTCGGATTCATGGTATTGACGAGCAGATCGCTGTCGAGGACTATCTGATGGCAATCCGTTTCTACTACACGTTCATGCAGCGGGCGACGCAGTAGTCTTCGTCAGTTTTTTGACTTAGTGATGCAGTGTCGCAATTGTCAAACTCCGCTTATCGGTGAGTACTGCGGCACTTGTGGCCAGCGCAATGTCGATCTTGAGCGGCCCATCTGGACGTTGGTTGGCGATGTTTTCAAAGAGACATTCGAAGTCGACGGTCGTGCCTGGACGACGTTCAAGACGCTGTTTCGCTACCCGGGCAAGCTAACCAGTGAGTATCTTGCCGGTCGCCGCAAGACTTACACCTCACCGCTGCGTCTCTACCTGGTCACGAGTATTTCCTTCTTCGTGCTTGTCGCTTGGCTGGCGAAGAGTGGTGTATTGCTGGATCCCGGCCAGGACCCGGCGTTCGACGCCGCAGTACAGGCGGATTTCCTGTCAAATGATTTGCCACGCCTGATGTTTGTGCTATTGCCGGCGTTCGCGCTACTTATGAAGCTTGCGTATTTTCAGCGCCTGTACTTCGATCACCTGATCTTCGCCATCCACCTGCACACCGCAGGTTACGTCATTCTTGCGCTGTTGATGCCGCTTGAGAATGTCGTCAACGAGCGCATCGGCCTTGCGGTTGTACAAGGCATTCTGGCGATCTGTTTTGTTTCCTACTTCGCCGTCGCTGTGCGGCGAGTCTACGATTCAAGCTGGGTGGCTTCTGTGACCAAGGCGATTGTTGTCATGTTCGCTTACATGATGGTTGTCGCAATAGCGATCGAGAGTTCAGGCACCTTTATCATCCTTGCGGACTAGTACGCAACGGAGAACTGTTGCCTGAGATGGTGCTGTTGTTCTGCCTCATCAACAACGGCTACGGCAAAGTCGGCCCGGGAAACGCGAGTCCTGCCACGGCTGTCCTCAAGGGCTTGCTTGCCACCCAGCCGAAAGACGCCCGTGCGTTTACCGTTTGTGAGCTTCTTCGGTGGTGTTGCATAGCTCCAGCGAACGTCATCGACCTTGCCAAAAAACTCGAGCGTCAAGATCTGACCCAGGATCTCGATTTCAAGGCCCTTCGGCAAAGCGATAGTCGGTAATGTCGCGGCGTACAACTTGCCCGGCTCGACTTCCAGCGTCCCGGCGCCTCCAACGTGAATCAGGTACGGACCGGATTCGCCTTTCGGGTGCAATGCGTCGACGAGCATCTCCGCGGCGATAAACTGCAGCGCACTCTCCGCTGTACCCGAATTACCGATCACGCCTCGCACCGAGACAATCACGACGTCTGTGTCGGCGACGATTTCGCTGACACTAGCAGCATCCAGAAGGTCACCTTTGACGACGGAGAGGTTGTCGTGCGTCGTTTCGACGCTTTCCGGTTTGCGTGACACCGAGGTTACGCGGTGCCCACGATCCAGTGCTTCCCGCACAATATGAGTACCCACCTTGCCGGTGGCGCCGTAAACGACGATATCAAGTGATTCCCCCGCGTGTGTGGCAACGCCCGGTAGCAGCAAAATCAGTGCAGAGAGAATCTTCTGTCGCATCACCCCGTAGTGTCGGCTGGGTTCTCCGGTAATGCAACTTGCATTGGTTCCGCCCCCGATCCTATCGCCGTCATCTGTTGTGCCTGATTGTGAATGGCGACTAGCAGTTCGTTTGAAACCTGGTCCGCTTGAGTGACCTGGTCAATCAGTCGCAGAACTTTCTGTTTGGCGAACCCCGGTTGCAGGAATCCAATGCTGATCATGTATGCGCAGCGTGGTTGAACGGTGGCACTTGTCAACACGGAGCCCTTTACCGTTGAATCGCCGGCCTGCATCAAGGCCATGCCACCCTGAGTTTGAAACGTACCACTTACGAGACACTTGGTGATGACAGACGTCCATTCGAGCTCGGAAACCGGGATGATGCCGATGCGGCAGAACAGTGCGCCGAAGATCAGCAGCGTGACCGGGGTGCGTGATTCCGCCATGAGCCCGGCGACAGACGATATTTCGGTGCCTGCTGTGCCGTAGAACTGGAATCCGGCGGCCGTGGTGAGCAGCAAACCAACCGACATGAGTATCGTGCCGAACATCGTATCGGGTCTTGCCGGCGGTGATTCGTTGAGTTTCACGTTGGACTCGGCGTTGAGATCCGCCTCGAACTCGCCAGCGGATACCGCCGTGTGCTCGGCAAATGTCGGCTTCCAGGCACCAAGATGCCAGGTCATGCCTGTGCCAAGACTGGTGGTATAGGACTTGACGACGTTGACCAGGTCGGTTGGATGCATTGCGACGGTGACAAACTCCTCACCGCGATACACCTGGTAACCATCCGGTGTACGGTGACTACGGAGGGTGACGATGAGAATAGTCCCACCGATGACAACCAATGCGCCAACCGCGAGCAGTGTTGGTATCGGTCCCAGCTCTGGTGCCGCAGCGGTAGCATCGCCGCTTGCCATGATCCTGGCGAAGAAGGACCCGGCCAGGAGCAGGGCGACAAAGATCGACATCATTTTGCGGGTATTCAGATTTCCTTCAAATCTCAAAGCACGACGGAAGCCGTAGCGACTGACGGCGGCCCAGAAGACCAGCCCGGCAACGAAGTAGAGTGACAGGTACCAGTCAAGCATGAGAGCAAGCTGCGCTGGTGTCGTACTGCCGGCGAAAATCACGCGCAGCAACACCAGAATAATCAGCCCAAGCATCCCCAGCGCAAGTCCGATTAGTGCTGAGTGGAGGGCACCAATATAGGGTTGCGGCAGGTAAGCCAATTTGGGGAAGACTCGCATGACCCACTCGAACCAGTCAGATTGACCAAATTCATTCGGGTTGTCGTCCGCTGCCATCAGTTCGGCTGGAATGGCGATGCCCGATTTTCTGTTGCCCCCATAAAGCGCATCAATCTGCGAGTATTCGAGCCTGTCCACTCGCAGTTGCGTCATGCATTGCACCGTTTGAAGCAGGTCCCGGACACCAACACCCAGCAGCAGGATACCGATCAATGCGGCGGAAATGCTCGGCACGCTCTCCATGGAGACCAGCGTGGGTATCGCACGCGCCAGCAGTATCAGTCCGAGAATACAAAAAAGTACTCCGCGCAATCCCAGGACCGGGGCAATTTTCTTGAACGGGTTTGTCATGGCGCTTGTTCTCTTTTTCTAGTGGTGCACGTTTGTTGTCTGGAACCAAACTGGACCGCGAATCAATCGCCAGGTTGAGCCGAAAATCGGGATCAGCATGATCAGGAATACGAAACCGCCGACTGTAGGACCCGCGATGCCGGCGATGACCGAGAGAATGATTGGCAGCAGGATGCCGTACCAGATCGTTTTCATCCTTCCGTAGACGTTACCTCTCGCGTGTGTGTAGCCCTTCATGGCTCGGCAACCCGAACACATCATCGCGTTTGCATCGACGATCGTCATACAGAATGGGCACTGTTCCTGTCCTTCTCTTACGACTTTCGGTACCGGTGAGCCGCACTTCGGGCAGGATTCCGCCGAATCAGAGATCTGGTTGTCACAGTCTTTGCAATTGATCAGGGCCATCGTTTTCTCCTCAACTAAACTAGTTTTTCTGGGCGGGATTCAGGACCAGTCCCATCGGGCCGCGAAGTTGCCGGTCTTTGCGATTCAGCACCAGGGTGCCTTGCGGCCCGCTGACGACGATTCGGTCGCCATCGATGCTGTACTCGGCGTCAACGTGTGCGCCAAGCGCCGAGATACGCACCTGGCCATCGCCATTGAACTCGTAGGTCGAAATGCCGTCTGCGTCGACCCATGAACCCGAGATCTGCGGCTCGCATGCGATAATCAGGAGTGCACACAAAATGAGTGGTGCCGCTCTCCAGCGCGATTTGTCTGTTTCTGAAATCACGCCCAAAAAATCGCGTAACGACAGCGTTTCTGCATCCGCAGTTAACGGTATTTAGTGGTAGTTAGCCTTGGTCCAGCGCCTTGCGTTACTATTTCCGCTGACAAGCAGGGACGAATATTGTTGGGCGCAGAAAAAGACAAAAAATCGCGCCGCCGAGGTGTGCAGGCATCGCGGTCGAAGCTCGCCAGGGCGCTTGCTGAGGCAGGTTTGTCTACGCAGGCCGCACTGGCAGATCGGATTGCCGACCTCGAAGATCTTGAGGTAGCACCGCGAGATGCTGTTAGTCGCGCATTTCGAGAAATGCCAATCGATGTCACGACACTCGATCGCATTGCTCACGCACTCGGCGTTGAAGCGCATACTCTTTATAAGACCAGTGACGAGGCGAGCGAGAGTTTGCCGCCACCCGAAGTTGGTTTACGTCGCTCGCGGTCACGACCGATTGCAATCGCCGCATTAGTTCTTGCGGTAGCTGCAGTAAGTCTTTGGTGGTTTGAGCGAATGCCAGAGGTCGGCATTGTGGATAAAGCTTCGGTAACAATTGATCTGACGCCTGGCGATGACAAGCTTGCGGTACTGGCCTTTGTTGGAGATGACGATCAGAAGTTGTCGGGGGCAATTCGAAAGGCGCTTGGTACAGACTTTATGGTGGCTACCGAGACCGCCGGCGCCCTTACGCAAAATCTTGCTCCGGCCGAGGTTGCAGAGCGACTGCGCGTAGACGCGGTCATTGACGGCGAGCTCATCCGTTCCGGGCGCCTTTTCGCAGCGCGGGTTTACCTCTATACCAACGGTGTGCGAAAGCAGCTCTGGTCCGATAGTTGGCCGGTATCTGCGACACCACAACATGTTGATACTGTTGCGAATGACGTGTTACAGGCAATACAGCGCGCGGCCGGGCTGCCCGTTGCCGACATCGGGCACTTCGCATTGCAGGCCGCACAGGATTACTACCTCGCCGGAGAACTGTTGCTTGATGCACCGTCGAGTGAACTCAACATCAAGCGTGCACAATCGCGCTTCGAGTCGGCGTTGCGACAGGACGCCAACTACGCACGTGCGCATGCGGGACTTTGTCAGGCCTTGCTGGAAGAACACTGGATGCTTGATGAGGTACGCGCGCTGGAAGATGCTGCAATTACCTGCGGCAGGGCGTTGCAACTCGACGCCGATCATCCGGTGGTTGCAGCGGCACACGCGCACTTCCTGCGACGCAATGGACGTAATGACGAAGCGGTTCAACATTATGAGGCTGCGATAGCCAATTTCCCGGACGATGCGTCGCTGCTGTACGGTCTATCGAACAGTCAACTCGATGCGTACCGACAAACAGGTGAGACAACATTCCTTCGGGCCGCCATCGATGCGGGGACTCGCGCGACAAATGCCGATGAGTACTTCTGGAAAGCCCCATTCGGTCTGGCGACGCTGCACTGGTTCGACGGTAACGTAAATGCTGCCGTCAGTGCGCTGGAGATTGCGCTGTCGAGAAACGAGAACGAGATGGTCCTGAGCAATCTCGGCAGCTTCTACTTGTGCGCGGGCCAGTTTGCTGGGGCAAAGGACACGTACGAGCGGGCGAGGGACGTAAACCCGGAATCGTACGCCGGCATCGAGTTCCTCGGTCAGGCGTATTACTTTCTCGGCGAGTTCGAGGAATCGGCGCGCCTCAGACAGCAGGCGATCGACAGCATCGCCGAAGGCAGCCCGGAGATTCATGAGATGTGGGGCAACCTGGGTGAGTCTTATCGGCAAACGGGTGACGATGAAAATGCCATTGCCGCTTTCGAGCAAGCTGCCGAGATTGCCGAGCGAGATTACCTTCGCGGCGTTGCGCCAGCCGGTGACCGCGCGGCGCGTGCTTACTACTACATTTCCTTGAGCCGCCTTGATCCTGAAATCGTACCGGCAGAGATTATGGAGTCCATTGTTGGTGAGTTGGCCGACACCGAGTCCGAGCTGACATCCGCCTCCGAGCGGCGCCGGCTGGCCCTGGCCTACAAGTTGTTGGGCGATGACGCTCGGGCGCAGTCGATGATCGATCAAGCCGGTGCGACCTGTCCGGGTTACGCGAAAATGCCGGACTTTGTCGATTAAAGGAATTCGCTGAATCGTCGATAAGCTCTGTAGCATTACTTGACATAAACATGGCCAGCATCGAACTGTAACGATGTGGTGAGAGTGACGATATGGAGATTTCAGCGGTATCCAGCGCGGTTCTATCCGGTATTTCGGTTCAAGAGCTGCACAAATGTGCATGCGACGATCACGCGGTGTCGCGTGACCGCCATCATGACTACGAAATGGGGCGCGGCGTTGCTATCCAGGCATTTCGCACAGAACTGCGCATGTCCCTAAAGGCGCATTTCCATGCCGTCATCGGATCGACCCAGTCGGGCTATGCGGCTCACCAGGAACCGGCGTCATCGGATGATGTTGCGGATGAGGCGCTGGCCGTTGCGAAAAACATTGTTGAGCAATCGCCGACCACGGCTGCGAAATCGATGATCCGATTCCGGTCCAGTGTTGAGCAGTCGGTACAGGTAGCGAGTAAGTCTGTGCAGTCGGAAACCGATCAGACTGACCTTGATAATGCCACCGCCAGGATTGACAAAGGCATTACTCGACTCGAAGACGAAGCCGCAGCAACAGTCGTTTCATCGACGCAGGCGCTCGAAGTCGATACCAGTACTCGCCAGCGTTCGACTATCAAGATTCGAACTCAGGAAGGTGACATCGTTCGCCTCTCACTTCGCCAGAAGACAGACCTTGAGGCCTACAGCATCGAGTCTGTTGATGGAAATTCGTCGTCGACGGCGACCGAAATCGATTTCTCCAGTCGCTCACGCATGGTGTTGAAGGTGCGTGGAGACCTGAACGAAGCTGAGATGAGTGCGATCCAGTCCGTGCTTGCGCAGGCGCAGGAAATGGCGGATTCGTTTTTCGGCGGTGATATTGGCGCGGCCTTCGCGAGTGCGAGCGGATTTGAGTTTGACACCGAGCAACTGGCGCGAGTGAAAATGCGTTTCAGTATGCAGCAGGAAACACGCGTTAACTACTCGGAGGTGACGAATGCAATTGCTGCGCCTGAAACGGTCGAAACCACCATTCCGGTTGCAGACGTTGCACCAATTGCTGAAGCTGCTCTGGTCGTTGAAGACAAGCCGGCTGCACCGGCTACCGTGCCCGATGATGCGGTTCAGGGTTTCTTTGAGATGATTGGCGGTTTCTTGCGTTCAGTTAGTGAAGGGTTTGCCGACAGTACGGCGATTCGTTACCAGCATTCAGAGTCATTCAAGCTGAGCCTGCTGCAGTCAGTCATCAATACTGTCGCACCCGACGATACAGATGCCGCGGATAGAGCTGTTGAGTTTATCGATCAGGTTGCTGAGAGTGGATAAGCCTTAGTCACCCAAACTCCCGATCGTTTTGTCGGCTTACTCCAAATAAAAAAGGGCCGGCTTTCGCCGGCCCGAGTGTCGCGCTTTCGGGGAGGAATGGACGCGACGGTTCGCTCAGTCTTCAGTCAGGCTGCGACCGAGCAGGGAGGTTGCTACTGCGAGAAGAACAACGTCCTTCAGCAGAAACTGTCCGGGTACGACCGATAGAGCCGGGAACCCACCGAGACTCGCTTCCCATCCGGGAGCAGTGAACAGGAAGCTCAGTGTTACCAGAAAGGTGATCGCAGCAGCGGCCGAGCCGATGATCGCGAAGTTTCGATGCAACGGTGCGAGCAATAGTGCCGCGGCCGTTGTGATTTCAATCGTGCCGATCAGGTTTGATGTCGCCTGCACGCTGAACACATTGTAGAGCCACGCGGTCAGCGGGCTTGAGGCGACGAGCCCCTGGATCGCTCCGGCTTCGTAGGCGGTGAACTTCATCGCGCCGATCCAGCCGAGCACGATGATCAGTGAGAAGCGAAGGCCGAGATCACCGACTCGGGTAAATGTTTCGCCGAGCGAGCGCGTTTCAATGTTGCTGTTTGCAGTGATGGTTGTCATTGGTCTATTCCTTTGAATGTGTTGTTCAAGCGGCGTTCTTGCCTGAAAGTAATTTGTCGAGTTCGCCGGACTGATCGGCAGCGACGAGGTCGTCATGGCCGCCAATGTGGTGCCCGTCAATAAATATCTGCGGCACTGTGCGGCGTTGCGAGCGCTCGATCATTTGCTGCTGCCCCTCGACGTCGTGTGTCACGTCGTATTCGGTGAAGCTCGTACCCTTGGTCGTGAGCAGGTGCTTGGCCCGCGCGCAGAACGGGCAATAGTCTTTCGTGTAGATCTCGATGTTCGTCATCGTTCCGTCCCCAATAGTGTTTGAACTTGTGATGCAGGATAAGGGCGAATGGAAGTACGTTCTATGACAGAAAGTATTGATTATAGGTACTAATCGTCTACACTAATGATATATGGAAGTACTGAGCGATATTCTGAGAACGATGCGCGTCGAGGGCAGCGTGTATTTCTGCGACATGCTCGACGCCCCGTGGAGTAAAGAGTTTCGGGATAGTCCCAGTGCCAGCTTTCACATGATCCGGCGCGGTGAGTGCTGGGCAACGGTGGGCGACAGAACGGAATACCTGGGACCAGGGGATCTGATCTTTATCGGTCCTGGCATTGATCACTTGCTGGAAGGGCATCCGCCCGGTCAGCAAGATAAGGCGAGCAGCGCCTGCACGCTTTTGTTGTGTGGCTATTGCGATTTTCTTGATGATGCATCGACACCGCTGCTCAAGCTGTTTCCGTCTTTGACGATTGTGCGCGATGAGGACCTGCAGCGGCACCCGTTCCTGAAGGGCACATTCGACCAACTCAGTGCGGAGTTCATGGCGCACGGTCCGGGATCCGAACTTATCGTGAACAAACTCACTGAAGTGGTACTCATCGAGCTGATTCGCATCAACTTTGGGCGCGATGCCGACAACCCGTTTCTCATGGCACTCGATGATAAGCAGGTGTCGCGGGCACTCGAACTCATGCATGAGCATCCGGAGCAGGCGTGGACGATTGAAGGTTTGGCGCAGGAGGTTGGACTTTCACGTGCGGCCTTCGCAAAACGTTTTAAGGACCTGGTCGGAGAAACCGTTTTTCAGTACCTGACCGAATTGCGCATGCAGCGCAGCAAAGAACTGCTGCGGGATACCGCGATGCCAGTCTGGGAAGTTGCGGAACGCGCGGGCTATGAATCGGATCTGGCTTTCACCCGGGCCTTCAAAAAAGCGAGCGGGCAGACACCGAGACAATATCGTTCGGGGTCGTGAGATTGCTTATAAAAAAATGTGCTTCAGTTGCCGATTATGTAATCTCAGGGCCTGTAAGCTTCGTTTGATCATACATATACGGGTGATGCCGTGCGTAACTCATTGATTTTTCTGTTTTTGGTGCTGGCAGGGACAGCTTTCGCGCAGGACCGCTCCCTGCAGGTTGAGATCCATTCGCCTGAAGCTGGCTTCATGGTCGAGGACGGGTCCACCGAAATCGAGGTTGAGGGCTTTGCCTCGGCGATCGGTGGCGTGAAATACCTCGACATTATCTTCGTCATGGATACGTCCAGCAGCCTGCGTCGCAGTGACCCGCAGGACTTTCGGGCTCAGGGTGCTGTCGGCCTGATACGCAACCTGTCACCGAAGAGCGATATCAAGATTGGTGTGGTCAGCTTCGACAAGCAAAGCAACCTTGCTCAGCCTCTCACGTATGATCGCGAGGCGGCAGTGAATGCACTGCTGCTTCTACCACGCGCCGGCAGCACCAATATTGCGGCGGGCATCACGGCTGCACTCACGGAATTGCAAAACAACGGTCGCGAAGGTGCGACCCAGGTCATCATGCTGTTCACCGACGGTATGTCGAGCAAGAACAAGGCGTACGACGCGGCGGTTGAGGCTACGAAACGCGGCATTACGATTCAGTCCCTGATGCTGGGTGACAGCAGCAAGGGCGGCAAGATCATGGACACGATTGCCTGGGCGACTGGCGGTACTTACCTTCCCGTCGATGACCCGGCGAAACTGCCCGAGGCATTTCTTAACCTGAAAACAACGGGCGTCGACAGTGTGACGTTGAGTGTGAACGGTTCCGAGCCGATCGAAGCCAAGCTTGCGGGCGGTACATTCATTGGCACGCTGCCCGTTACCACCGGCCAAAATACCATTAAAGCATTCGCGACCAGTCTCGATGGCGACACGAAAGAAACGGAGATCAGTGTCGATGTAAGAGACACGAGTTGTGCCGCACTTGAGGTTTTGGCGCTCGATGACGGGCAACCTGCGATCTCACTCGACGATCGTGCTGTGGAAGTTGTTGTCGATGCCTCCAACAGCATGTGGGGCCAGATTGATGGCCGTTCGAAGATGGAAATTGCCAAGACAACGCTTGAGGAAGCTTCGTACTGGCTGCCGGCCGACACGAACCTCGCATTGCGTGCCTACGGCAACAGCAGCTCATACGAGCAGGTTAATTGCTCGGACTCGAGCCTGTTGGTTCCGTTTAGCGAAAGTAACCGCGACGATATTCGTCGTGCGATTGCCGGTTTGCGCCCTCGCGGGCAGACACCGATCGCGTTTGCGCTGAACGAAGCGGGTCGTGACTTCGATGACGCGTACAGCAATCGTTCTATTGTCCTGGTGAGTGACGGCATCGAAAGTTGTAACGGCAACCCGGTGCTGGCTGCCCGTGAGCTTCGCGAGCAGGGCATCGTCGTGCACCTTATCGGGTTTGGTATCGGTAGTGCAGCGGATGAAGATGCTGCCAGCCTGATGGCGATCGCCAATGCATCCGGTGGTCGCTACGTCACGGCAGGCAGTGCTGCGGAGCTGAAATCGGCGCTCGAGGAAACGGTTGCGACCTCATTCAGTGTGTACGACGGTGACGTTGAGGTGGCAGGCGGGTCGCTCGGGTCAGCGGACGTCATGTTGTTGCCGGAAGGCGACTATCGTGTCGTATTGCATAGCACGCCCGCAGTTGAGACGGTGGTTCGTCTTGCACCGCGCGACGGTGTCAGCCTGATATTCGAAAAGCGCAGTAGCCAGATATCTCCGTCCGAGCAACGTGAGGAATTGCCGTACACGGCGTGCCGCTTGGGAGGCTAGTCCAGCAAAGCCGCGCCATTACAGGCGTTGTTACATAATGCATGACGAATGTCGCAACTTCTGTGGTGACGACCTTAAACGATTCCATGACGCCGCTGTGTCAAAGTACACGGGCTGTTGAGTTGCGCAACATGGAAATGAATCCAGTTGAACACTGCAATTGAATCTGAGCAGGACTTTT
Source organism: Epimenia babai (assembly GCA_011762755.2). Taxonomy (NCBI): domain Eukaryota; kingdom Metazoa; phylum Mollusca; class Solenogastres; order Cavibelonia; family Epimeniidae; genus Epimenia; species Epimenia babai. Next base: position 51,823 of record WURV02184303.1, on the reverse strand, counting down.
ATGCGCTCCTTGGCGTTGGGCGCGATGCGTCGCCGAGAGTTATTCGAGAGAGTTATCGCCGTCTCATGCAGACGGCAGGTAATCATCCGGACCTCGGCGGCGACTCGCGAACAGCGGCGTTGTTAAACGGCGCCTATGCTGTATTGAAAGATCCCGAGAAGCGGCAGCTATACGACGCTCGCCTCACCATTCTGGAACGCATTGCCGCAGGCTTCGACGTCGTGCTGGACGTCACAATCCCCGACCCTCGCGAAAGCTGTCTCTTCTGTGCGCAACCGCACAACTTCATCCTCGACGATACCGACGAGGTCTGTTGCGACAAGTGCGGCAGCCCGCTTCGTGCGCTCGGCAGTGAGCAAGGCGACTCATGCGACAAGCGGACCATTCAGCGTCTCGGGCGCGAACTTGACATACTTATATATAGGCGCTGGGACCAGCCGCTGGGCAGCTACGCCAAATCCCAGGATATCTCGCCTCGCGGAATGCGGCTTACCACCAGCTGTCAATTGCAGCCGGGCCAGTTGATTCGTATCGTCAGCACTGTCGTGGATGCGGTTGGCCGAGTTACACACCACACCACTCGCAATGAACGGTGGCGAAATCTTACCGTTGTCGGTGTCTCATTCCTTACCCGGAGAATCCGGCGCCCGGTTGGCGCCTTCGTATCGCGCCACGTATAGTCCGTCGCACGATGGAAGAATTCAAACTTGAAGCCGGGCCCAACGGCGACCGCCTGATTGTCGACAAGAGCGGGCCGGAAATGCTTCGCTATCCGCTTTCCTGAGATCGTGAGTACCCGAGAAACTGGTTAGAGTTGTTTACAGGCGCGCAGTTGTCGCGTCAGTACTCGCAGTTCAGCTTTGAAGTTTTCTAATTCCTCGCTGCTATAGTTACCAGCTCGCATCTCAAGATCAATCGCGTCGATTGCGTCACGGGCTGCTTTCACACACGCTGTACGATCCGTTGATGCAGGGCGAGGCAGCGGTTCATCAACGGCGATCTGCGATACCGGTTCGAAGTCGTCAAGCCCATGATCAGCTTCGGGCTCATTTCCATCGGGCGCGGCTTCGGATTCGGGTTCCTCAACCGGCTCCGCACACGGTGTCTCCTGAAATGCCGTAGTACCGTCTTCCTGCAGGCAGCGGTGTATCTCAGTGTCGGCTGAGGCGCTTGTGAAGATCAGAAGTAGCGCGAGTAATCGTAGCTTAAGCATCGATACTATGAACTACTCGGGTTGACCGTCGAGGTAGTCGATCAGCCGTCTGAAATCACCGGTTGGCGGCATACTCCGATCGACGTTCCGCACGGTCATAAACTTCGTATTCTTAATCCCGGCATCACGAAAAGACTCAGCGACTCGCAATATTTTGCGGCGGTCTTCATCAAGTGAGCCGGTCATAAACACGTAGCGCCGCTGGCTGATGAGGTCTATTTTGGGCGGCTTGTTATCACCCCAGCCCGCGGCGCCCGCATAGAGCGCAGCGCCCTTGAATGTCTCGGGCCGGGACGTCGCGAGCATGGTCGCAATATGCGCGCCTCCGAGGTATCCGAACACGTAGTAGCGGTCGTGATCGATCTTGTAGTCGCGCTCGAGCACCGCCTGGGCGAGGATAGCTTTCAACATGCGTTCGTTGATCGGCTTCTTGTCGCCACCGTTCAGGATACCGATCCAGATAATGTTTTTTTCCTCGAGTACCGGATTCCACGCTTTCCGGCCACCGCCCCAGTGCGAATAGCCGACAAACACGATGACGCCAGCAGGTTTTGTGGGGTCGTAGTTGGATGGCACATAGAGTTGCCACGAGAGATCTTCATCCGCGGGCAGGACGGCAGATGTTGCCTGTGCGCCCTCGGCACCGAGTAATTCAACGGGGGTAAGAGACTTCTTGAAGTAGCCGGTGCGCGGCGTATCGTCCTGCGCCCAGGCCGAGACCGCCAATATCAACAGCGGTGCGATCAGTCGTTTGGTTCTCATGATCGAGTATCGTGCCTTGAGGTATTAAGGCCACCATCATACAGGCATTGGTTTGTGCGTTACTGACCTGCAAACGCATAGTCGGGCTACTCCGGTTAGCGCTTGTCCTTCAATGCGTTGCGTACGGCAATATGCAAAGCTGGCAACAGTGATTCCTCGAACCACGGATTTTTCTTGAGCCAGATATTATTGCGTGGGCTTGGGTGTGGCAGGGGAAGTATCTTCGGCGCGTAGTTCTGCCATGCTCGAACGGTTTCCGTCAGATTTTTCTCGGGATCGAGCACGTGCCATTTGATGGCATGTTGTCCAATGACCAAGGTCAACCTGATGTTTGGCAGCAGCTGCAGTAGTTTGTTTCGCCACTCCGGCGCGCACTCGGGGCGCGGCGGCAAATCACCCGAATTACCCGTACCGGGATAGCAGAATCCCATCGGCAGGATCGCGATCTTCTCGACATCATAGAACTCATCACGCGAGACGCCCATCCACTTACGCAGCCTATCGCCGCTGGGATCATCGAAGGGGATACCACTCTCCTGGACACGTCGCCCTGGCGCCTGACCGGCCACCAGAACGCTTGCCTCCGGGTGTAGCTGGACGATAGGCCTCGGTTTGTGTGGTAGATGGTCTGCGCAGATTCGACATTGCCTTACCGATTTCAGAATGTCAGCGAACTCAGTTTGTTTGACATGCATCTGTAATTTCATCCCGACGATATTGGTAAGTACTGCGGCAACTACAATACTGTCACAGAAACAGTTGCCAGGAGATTTCGGCCTCCAAAGTGGGTCGGGTGCCCTATAATCCGGCCCGGTATGCTTGCCCTGACCAACATCACATTGCGGCGCGGCCGCAAGGTCCTGTTCGAGAACGCAACAATGCAGTTGTACTCCGGTCAGCGCATGGGCGTTATCGGCGCGAACGGCTGTGGCAAGTCATCATTGTTTGCGATGTTGTTGGGGGCGCTCGAGCCAGACGATGGCGAGCTGGTTCTCGATCCGAAGGACGTTGTCGCGCACGTTGCGCAGGAAAGTCCGCAAGGTAGCGGGCCGGCCGTTGAGTACGTCATGGATGGCGATCAGGAATTGCGCTCGGTGCAGGCTGCAATCGCTGAAGCAGGCCCTGATGCTTCTGGTTTGCATCTGCTCTATGAGCGGATGGAGGCAATTGATGGATTCACCGCTGAGTCTCGAGCATCGCGCTTGCTGCATGGGCTGGGTTTCACTGCAGAGGAGTTCAGTAAACCCGTAAAGGAGTTTTCGGGTGGCTGGCGCATGCGGCTGAATCTTGCGCGTGCACTCATGTGTCGTTCCGACATCCTGCTGCTCGATGAGCCGACCAACCACCTCGATTTACCGGCAATTCTCTGGCTGGAGCGCTGGCTCAAACGCTACGACGGCATACTGTTGATCGTTTCGCACGACCGCGATTTTCTCGACCAGGTGTGTAATCGCATAGCGCATATCGAGCACCAGTCGGTGAGTCTGTTCACGGGCAACTACAGCCAGTTCGAGACATTGCGTGCCGAGCAGCTCGCACAGCAACAGGCAATGTACCAACGACAGCAGAAAGAGATAAAGCACATTCAAAGTTATGTGGATCGGTTTCGCTACAAAGCTTCCAAAGCCAGGCAGGCACAAAGCCGCATCAAAATGCTTGAGCGCATGGAGAAGATTGCACCTGCGCACGTCGATTCACCGTTTCGCTTTCACTTCTTTGAGCCGAATAAGCAGCCGCAGCATTTGCTTGGTTTGCAGGATGCGAATGTAGGATACGGAGACAGCGTCGTACTCAGGGATGTCGAGTTGAACCTTTCAGCGGGTGATCGGATTGGGTTGCTTGGTGTCAACGGTGCGGGAAAGTCGACGTTGGTAAAAGCGCTCTCGACCGGTAGCACGCTATTGGATGGCGAACGCGTCGTGAGCAAAGACACAAAAATAGGCTACTTCGCGCAGCACCAACTGGAGTTGCTGGTTCCGGAACATAGCCCGATCGATCATCTTCACGAGTATGCGCCTGATGATCGTGAACAGGACCACCGCAACTACCTTGGTCGGTTTGGGTTTAGTGGTGATCGTATCTTCGAGCCGGTCGCCCCGTTTTCAGGCGGAGAGAAGGCGCGCCTGGTATTGGCATTGATGATCCGGCAGTCACCCAACCTGTTGCTGCTTGATGAGCCGACAAATCATCTCGATCTTGAGATGCGGCAGGCATTGAGTGTTGCGCTCATCGAGTACACGGGTGCGCTGGTTGTGATTTCACACGACCGACATCTCTTGCGTAGTGTGTGTGATGAGCTGCTGATCGTGCACGATGGGGTTGTTGACCGTTTTAACCGTAGCCTCGATGACTACCCGGCATGGCTGCGTGAACAAGAAGAGGCGGCCGTACAGTCGGTGGCGAAGTGGCAGGAGCAACCGTCGAAGATCGTCAACAAGAAGCGATTGCGTCAGGAGCAGGCGAAGCAGCGACAGCGCCTGAAACCATTGCAGGACAAGGTTAGAAACGTTGAGAAGAGCATGGCCGATCAGCGCAAGAAACTCATCGAACTCGACAAGCGTCTGTCCGACGAATCTCTGTATGCCGATTCAGATCGCGCGGACGAAGTCGTGGAGTTAGCCCGCGAGCAGGCTGAAATGCGTGAAGCGATTGAGGCACTTGAGTGGCAGTGGCTTGAAGCCAGTGAGGAGCTTGAAAAAGCGAAGTAAGCTGCTGTGTAATAGCCGGTGTTTGATCTTGCGGTCAGTGATAGAAGAAACAACAGTTCTCACCTATTAAAATCGCATTGACGGACTCGATAATTTGAGCGCGGTGGGGCGGCCTGATAGACGTGATCTCCTCTCGCAGCTCCTGACTATAGGAGTCCGTATTCGAGCCATGAAGGAGAGCCAGGTGAAGCCCTGCGATTCGATATGCTGTCGCTTGATCGGTCGATAGCAGGTCACCGCCTTCAGCCATGTATTTTCCGATTCTGAGGATAGCCGACGCCGATCCTGCTTCCGCAGCTTTGAGGGTTAATCGTCGGGTGACTAAATACATCTCCTGTCTACTCTCGTACGCTAAATCTAGAGCTTCGAATACTTCCTCGTAAAGCATGGGGCCATAGCTATTTAGCCGCACCGCGGCTTCTATGTTGCCATTCTCGGCGGAAACCCGAAGATATTTATAGGCCTCCTTGATCTGCTCCCGTGAAATGCCCCGGCAGAACTCGTATCGATCGCGGTGCTTTTCGGCTTCGCTGTCTAGGTCTTGTACCTGCCATGCCGAATCGGTGACTCGACGAGTTTGGTAAAGATCCAGCAGTTGTTTGTCCAATCCCTCAGTGTTCGCTGGGGCTTCGGCGCATTCAATTAGACTGCCAGCGAGCTCCAGAGCTGCGTCAGCATCGCCATTGTCCGCCGCCGTTCTCAGTCCATCGTAGACCAATAATAATGGCTTTGACGTCTCAGGCCTGTGTTTCGTGTACTCGGCAATGCTTGCGGGCTGCGCCAGCTGATCAATAGCAGCCTGAACATTGGGGAACAACAACGTAGAGAAATCGTCGGAGCGGGTCGATGAGTCGGCGTTGACTGATGACTGCGGCAGCGCCTTTTCGTCAACTTGAAAGTCCAATATTGATTGGCTGGCAGACTGTTCAACCGTTGAGAAATAGACGGCAACAACAAGAAGGATCAGCGTACAAACTGCGTAGACTGCCCGTCGATCTGCTCTCATTTCGCCTCAACTGACCGCTCTTGCCTAAGAGGAGTCATGCTACCTCTGATGTGCCGACGACGACGGCGATAATCAAAACCATCAGACCAATTGGTGCGAACATGGCGGTGACAGCCTGAATGGGTACACCGTTTGAGTTCCTTAGCCACTTCTTGCCGTTGCGCCAAATTTCTTCCTTGTCTGTCTCATAGATACCGACTGTCATTCTATATGAGAGAAAGAAAATCGGAATCAAGATCGCCACAAGAGCCATGCCGCTTCGGACTTGCAGCCAATTCAAAATGTAGATAAGCGGGAATATGATCACCGTCACGGGTAAGACGGCCAGATGGAAATAGAGTAAATATTCAAACGTTCTGCGCGCAGTTTCTTCGGTCTTGAATCGAAACAGGCACCAAGTAGCTATGTGCGAAAGCCACAGGCTTGAAAGGCTCCTCAGTCTTCTCAACTTGAAAGGGTTTCCCAGTTTTACGTGTGTGGTGCTAACGTCTGCAAAGGGTCTAGGGTGTGTGAAAACTACTTGACCAGTATAATTGGTTTTTCTGGTCCGAGGAGAAGTCGATGAGCGGCTTCATCGAAGGCGAAGGTTGCTACCAGGCGACGCTATTCCCCGAGAGTCTGGACGAGTACATCGCAGAAGACAGTACGGTGCGGGTGATCGATGTGTTCGTCGATGATCTGGATATCTCAGGACTTGGCTTCAAGACCATCGCCGACTTCAGGAAGGATAATGGCATTGCGATCCGGCTTGTGTGCCGCGAGTTCGTGATGCTGTCTCGCAAGCTGGGGCTGTTCGCCGATGCCTTTGTGGCGATTGATGGCAGCAAGTTCAAAGCAGTGAACACGCGCGACAAGAACTACAGCAAGGCGAAGATGAAGCGGCGTCTTGCACAGATCGATGAGAGCATCGTGCGCTACCTTGGTCAGATCGAGAGTGCCGACCGGGTGGAGCCGGACAACACTGACAAGGTGGAGCGCCTTGAGGACAAGATCGCGGCCCTGAAGAAGGAGATGCAGCGGCTAAAAAAGCTCGAAGCCCGGATGCTTGAGTCCCCGGGCCAGCAGATCTCACTCACCGACCCCGATGCCCGTTCCATGGCCACCAGTGGCCGCGGCAGTGGCGTGGTGGGCTACAACGTACAGACAGCGGTGGATGCGAAGCATCACCTGATCGTGGCGCACGAAGTGACCAACGTCGGCAACGACCGCAGTCAGTTGCACAACATGGCAAGCCAGGCCAAGGAGGCACTGGGTGTTAAAGAGCTCGATGTCGTTGCTGACCGTGGCTACTACAAGGGCGAAGAGATCCTCGCCTGTGAGCAGGACAACATCACAACCTACCTACCCAAGCCCTATATCTCCGGCAGCGTAAAGAAGGGGCTCTTCAGCAAGCGCGACTTTATCTATCACCTCAGTTCTGCCATCAGCAGCCGTTCATTCCTTCGATGAAGTGTTTATAAACTCTATTGCGGCGGCGAGCACCTCGTCCTTGCCGGCGCGAAAACCTTCCAGCGTAGGGCGAATCTCGAAATCCGGAACAATTCCGATCTGTTGCGTGGGCGAGCCATCGGGATAGAACACACCCAGGCCACTAAAGGTTGTCCTTTGTCCGCCCGGGAGAACAATGCGACAGATATTGCCGTCAGCGCCGGCCGTCTGGCTGCCTATGACGACAGCATTTGGAGAGGCTCTGAACGCCATAGCCGTGTACTCCGACTGACTTTGAGATCGCTCGTCTACAAGGATTACGACTGGCCGTGTGATTGTCGGTGCCTTCGGCTCCAGTTCTAAGGTGAACGACCAATGAAACTCACCAGGCCGATGCAGATTTGGCCAGGTGAATTTGGCGAATGGGGTCGGATTGGCCACCAAATGCTGGCCCAACGCAAAAACGACAAAGGAATTTGGATACCCGCGAATGTCGATGATGATGCCACGACTTGTCGTCGCTCTATCGACGATCCCTGGCAGTTCGTCCAGCTCGATTGTGGAGAGCTTCAGGTAGGCAATATCGTTGTCGAGAACTTGAAAGGTGTTTCCATCCAGGTCGTTCGCATACGTAGGGTCGAGGTCGATGTCTCGCATCGAGACTAAGGGCGCCATCACTTCCAACATTTCGCCACCACGATCGATGGTGACTGAGACAGAATCACCTGTGCCACGCAACAGGTTCTGATAAACATCTCGCAAGAAAGAAGATTCGTTAGATGCTCCGTAGTATGGACGCCAGGCTTCAATAAGCTCGTCAACAGAGACGTCGCCAACGGCCAGGATTACATCATTGGAGCGAACGCCGGTATCGGTCACTGCAACCTCGGACTGTAACGGTTTTGCGACAAGCGCTTTGCCCTCAATATTGCGAATTGCGAATGGGCTCAGATTCCAGCCGCCGGGTGGCATAGCTTCGCCTGCCGTCCATAGAGATGCGTGGGTGTCGTCGATTCTAACGATTAGACGTAGAAGTGCGGCCCTGTATTCTACCGCCGACCCTGCATCTGAAAATTGACCGACAGAGTCAAGAAGAACCGCGTCCCAGTCCTCGTCGATCAGGTCACGGTACGGAAACCAATACTCCACCATGTTCCAGTACCGCATTAACGCAACAAGGCGATACTGCTCATCAGGATATGCCATGTCTTGATATGGATTTTCCCGGTCGAAGAGTATGTTTCCGGAAGTGTTCTCTCCCAAATAGGCACACTTTTGCGGTTCCGGAACATGGTCTCTTTGCATTTTTTCAAACGCTGCGGAAATATCGATTCCAAACTTGTCGCCAACTACTTTACGTGGCGAGAGCGCGACCCCATGCGACTGATCAACCCATTCACCCGGCTCGTAGGTTCCCTCAGGCGGAGAGCTTATGCGGTCAAGCCAGGCCTCTACGTATGCAGTAACCGGCAACGATGCGTCCGTCTCTTCGATTTTGCGAATCACCAAAACCAGTTCAGAGTCCCAGCTCGAACAATCCTCGTATAGGTAAGGGTGGTGGTACTTGAGGTAGCCCCAAACAAACCCGGCTGCTGCGATCATTTGGTGTTTTTGGGGTACTTGGGGTTCCGGTGTTTGCGCACGTGGCGCGTCGCCCTGAGTACAAGCGTACAGGGGTAGCGTGGTAATCAGCAATGCGACTTGAACTAAAGTCGGCCTACACACTTTGGATTTCATAGTGGGCTAAATGCACTCTTGCCGTTGTGTTGAAAGCAGTCAGTCTACATTAAGTCGCTTGATCGGCTGCTTTCGGCCTATTCTGTTGAAAAGCCCGGTAACTCGAGCGGAGCGAAAATTCACAAAGAATTTAGCTCAATCCTGCGCAATGGTTGGCCGCTCTGAGCTGCGCCAGGAGGGCATTTCATAGCTACTGCACTTCCTCCTCATATCTACGATACGAATTTGGCACAAAATCGCAAATGGTCGGGTCTGAGTTATCATAGCTGTGTCACGTTTCGGTGTGCACTGCGACGAGCTCGCCATCGTCAAGTGCTTCCGCGCCACGTACTGCAATACGATCGCCAGACTTCAATGCACCCTGGATCGCAACACTGTCACCGTCTGCGTCGCGAACCTCGACGGCGACGCGCTCGACAGTCTCATCGGCGTTGATCCGCATGACAAACGTACCGTCTTCACGTAGCACGACGGAGTCGCGCGGCACGGTTAACGCTGCATTGGCGATCAGCGGCAGGCTGGTACTGACGAGCTGACCTGAAGCAACGAAATCCTTAGCATCCGCTGGAAGTTCAAGTCGTACCTCAAAGGTTTGTGATTGCGAGTTTGCGGCCGGAACAATACGCCGGATGCGTGATTCAATACGCAGCTCGTTCATGCGAACTTCGGCAATGTCGCCGTTGCGCATGCGTGGCAAGTAGCGTATCGGGACTAGCGCCCGGACCTCGAGGTTCTGTGTGTCTGTCATCGCGGCCAACATCGTGCTGCGCTCGACGTCCTCGCCCGCGTTTCTTGACTGAACCGTGACAACGCCCGAAAAAGGTGCGAGTACCGCGCAGCGCGTCAATTGGCTGTCTGTTTCCTTGATCAGGATATTCGCAATTCTGAGGTCGCTCTCGGCAAGATCGCGGTTGGCTGTCGTACGGTCGAGCTGAAGTTCGGAAATAACACTGGTGTCGCGAACGGCTTCAAGCCGCGTGATCTCTCTCTTTAGTGCTTCGAAGTTGATCTTTGCCCGGTCTGCCTCCGCAAGCTGGCGTTCTCTCTGCAGCTCCAATATCTCACAGTCAAACGTCGCGACCGGCGAACCCATCTGTATCGTGTCGCCTGGCTCCGCGACCCAGCTGAGTCGTCCCGCCATTCCGGCCGTGATCTGTGATTCGCTGCGACTAAACACAGTGCCTGCGGCCGGTACCGTCGGAGCAAGGCTCGTCGATACGACCTCGGTTGCCGTTATCGGCGTCGGCACATCTTCATCCTGTGCGAGGCTTGGTCCGCTGGCGATACTCAGCGCAAGTACCGAAACACAGAGGCGAGAAGTGGTTCTTGTCGGGATCATGCAGACATCTCCGGTTGTGCATCGATTTGTGGCACAGCACTTCGTTTGGTTTCGCCCAGTCGCAGAATGCTGGGCAGAAGTGACAGCGTGAAAACGGCACTGACGCTCATGCCGCCGACGATGACCGTGGCAAGGCCACGATAGATTTCGCTGCCCGCGCCGGGCACAAGCATCAACGGCAACATCCCGCAGATTGACGTCAGCGTGCTCATGAAGATCGGTCGTGCCCGAATTCGGATCGCATTCGCTACGGCATCGGCACGACTCAGTCCGTCCCGTTCACCGGCGCGTGTCTGGTGCACGAGCAGGATGGCGTTATTGACAACAAGGCCAAGCAGAATGATGAATCCGATCATCGTCAGTAGTTCAAGCGACTGATAGGTAAACAGGTTCAGCAGGCGCAATCCGACAATGCCGCCAACGATTGCGAGCGGCATCACGAGCAACACAATCATGCTGTCTTTCACCGAGCGAAACATCGCGGCCATAATCAGCGCGAGGATCAGAACGGCGAGCGCAAAGTTCTTACTCATGTCAGTGATGGCTGACGATATCTGGTCAGCTGTGCCGCGATAGAAAATATCGGCGTCATCGGGGAGCGTATCGCGTAGCACCGGACCTATTTCCGCACGAATTGTATTCAGCGCATCTTCCATCGTCATATCAGCGGGCGGCAAAATTTGCAGGGTCACTGTGCGCTGACCGTTGACCCGACGCAGTTGGGTTGGGCCTACGCTGCGCTCGATGTTGGTGAGCTCGCCCAGTACCTGGATGCCCGAGTTCGGCGTGTAGATTGGAACGCCGGCAAGATCTTCCGGTGTACTCCACGCCCCGCTCCAGATCAGCACGTCCATGGATTCGTTGCCGTCGAAGTAGCGACCTGCGTTGAGGCCGCCGGTGAACGCCCTAACCGCATCGGCGACAGCGCCGCGATCAAGGCCAGCCTGCGTAATGCGAAGGTCGTCGGGAACCAGTTGCAGCTCCGGTCTCGACAGACTGACGCCAGGCAATGCACGTACCGACCAGTCTTCGAAGCGCTCATTCATCGCATCCTGGCCTGCTTTGGCAGCGGTCATGAGTGCTGTAAGCTCCGGGCCCTGCAAGTCAACGTCGATGTTGCGGCCACCGGAGATACCGATGTTCAGCAGTGAGGCGCGTGAGATGAACGGCTTTGCTCCCGGCAAGCCGACGAGGATTTCGTCACGCAGCTTGTCCATCAATTCGGAGGCTTTGGTCGGGTCGCTTGGGTAGATATAGATACCGGTCGCGTTGGAACCCCAGGAGTACAGGTTGTAGCCGCGGATGCCCGGTGATGCCTCGCCATCGACATGTGGCTGCAGGCGTTCGATCGTCTGCTGAATGAGCTCGCTCTCGATGGTTGAGAGCGGAATGCCCTCGGGCATGCTGAAGAAAACCTGGACGCCATCCGAATCGGCTTGTGGCAGGAAGTCGAGTTTGGGTGCCAGCAACCAGGTCAGAAGAATCGGTGCGACGAGCAGGCTACCAATCCAGCGACTACGCAGTTGTGGCGTTCTCGTCAGGTGAATAACCTTCTCTGTCAGCCTGTCCCAGAACTCGGCGAGGCGATCGGCAGCGACCTTGCGGTCGCAGAAGTGATTGCTCACAACGGGCAGTATTGTGATCGCAGCGATCAACGAAGTCATGACGGCGACCGAGATGGTTAGTGCGAGATCGGCGAACAGTTGTCCTTCGATTCCCTGCATAAACAGGATCGGCAGGAAGATTGCGATACTGGTGATCGTCGATGCAAACAAGGCACCGACAACCTGGCTTGGCCCCTCGCGTGCTGCTTTGTCGGCCGGTACCCCATCCTGGCGTAGACGCACAATGTTTTCCTGCACAATGATGGCGGCATCGAGCACGAGGCCAACCGCGAACGCGAGTCCGGCTAGCGACACGACGTTCAGGCTGCGGCCCAGCATGCTGAGCACGAGCAATGACGACAGCAGCGAAAACGGAATCGTTGTCGCGATCATCAGCGTCGCACGCCAGCCGCGCAGGAACCACCACAACACGCCGAGCGCGAGAAACACACCGAGAACCAGGTTACCGTTTACCAGAGCAATGGCACGACGGATGTGTACCGACGCGTCGAAGCTCAGGACGATCTGCAGTTCCTCTGCGTCGAGCGGGCCGGCGTTGAGTTCATCAATCGTCTTATTGATCTCGTCGAGAATCGTGACCGTGTTTGCACCGTACTTGCCTTGCACCGCGATGTAATACGCGGGGTATCCAGTGCGATACATAAAACCGCTGCGTGGGTACAGCTCGGTCGAAATATCCGCGACCTCGCGCAGTCGAACGGGCTGGTTGTTCGGTCGGGCAACGATAAGTTCGCCGAGTTCGGTCAAGTCAAATCCACCCAGGTAGCGAACTGTATACTGGCGTCGGCCAACGCTCGCGAGACCGCCGGTTGTGTTTACGGCTCGCGTTACTACGTTGGCGATGTCAGAAACCTGTACGCTGAGCGCGGCGGCGCGATACGGGTCAAAGTTGATGAGCGCCAGGCTGTCGCGCTGGCTGCGCAGGTTGACGCGCTGCACGCCATCAATACCGAGCAGCGCAGGTTCTACCTGTGTTTCGACCACGCGCTGAAACTGGGTGACATCCGTGCCCGGCGTGGCGGTCTTCGGGTGTACCAGCAAGGTTGCGACCGGGAAATCCCAGCCACCGACCTGGATTGTAGGTTCGTCGGCGTCGGGTGGGGCTTCTTCGGCACGATTCAGGGCGTTGAGGACATCGAGCATCGCCTGTTGCAGGTCAATCCCGACATCGAATGTCATGTTGATGCTGCCGTTGCCGGCACGAACGTCACTTGAAATTTTGGTGACGCCGGGCACCTGACGCAGCACCATTTCCTGCGGCTCGATAATGTTCGCTTCAACTTCTTGTGGTGCTGCGTTTCGCCACGATGTGTTGACGTTTATCGTGGGGTACTCGAGGTTGGGCAGCATCTGGATAGGCAGCGACATGACGCCGGCAACGCCAAGCACGAACAGCAGTACCGCGGCCGCCAGCAGCGCGGCCGGATTGTCCGCAGAAACGCGAATCAACGACATAGACGTCCCCGGTAACTTGTGTGGTCGTTAGATGCGGATTGGACCGCTTTGGTTACCAGGAAGTCAGGGTTTTGCGGCGGAGCGAGCGCCTGTTGCGACGAAACGTGCAGGGATCGCGAATGAGTTAAGTCGGGTGCGGCGTTGTTTGATTTCCTTCGCGATCAATTGCCGTGTAGACGAAGGCTACAACAGATCCTGAAACCAGATGCCAGATACCCCATACAGCGGCGATAGCGGTCGCACCGCCCAGGCCCGCGAGCTGACCAAGCAGAATTACCATTGCCAGTCCGGAGTTCTGGATACCGACTTCAAACACGATTGCACGTCGCGTGGGTTGGTCGGCGCGGTATAAGAATCCGGTTGCTCCGCCCAGCACAAAGGCGAGTCCGTTGTGAATCGCTGCAACAGCAAACAGATACGGTATTGCGGGGTACAGAATCGGGGCGAACAAATACAAGCCGTACAAGATTGCACCAGCGAGAACGATTCCGCCGACAGGTGCCGTAAATCGACGCAAGTGCCTGGCAAGCTTGGGTGTACGTGTCGCGACGATCATTCCCGCAAGCAGTGGGGCACCAAGCAACACCATCGTCTGCACGAGAAATAGCATCGGGCTGACGTTGATTGTGTCCAGCAGTTCAGCGGTCGGCGGGTAAATATTGGACCAGAACAAGATAGACGCCGGAGTTGCGATGGCCGCGAGCAGGCTGGATGTAGCCGTGAGCGCCACGGAGTAAGCAACGGCGCCGCGACTCAGGTAGGTAAACAGGTTTGACACCGCACCGCCCGGACAGCAGGCGACAACGATCATGCCCAGCGCGATTGACGGCGCGGGTTTCATGACATGCAGTAACCCGACGGTCAGCAGCGGCAGGCCGATGACCTGCGTGCCGACGCCAACAAGGTAGAGTTTCGGGTCAGTGCGGATAAATCGGAAGTCACTGACACGCAGGGATAGCGCGACGCTGAAAACAATAATCATCAACGCAACGGAGACTACAGTCTGCCCGGCGGGGTCCAGCACGATCCGCAATGCGTCGAGCTTGGAAGGTTCCACTATTTGTTCTTATCCGATTGCACGGACCGCTATGGTAGCAGCCTTGTCAGTCGCACAGCATCCGCTCGGACTGCAAGGCTTCATGACACCGTCGGTAGCGAATCCTCACTGTGGCATACTGACCTGGCAACGTGGAGATTCAGCATGCCAGAGATAACAACGATAGGCTGGTTTCACACAGCGATGGGGGTTATCGCAATCGTGAGTGGCGCTACCGCGCTTGTTCGCCACAAGGAACTGAAACTGGGAACTCGCTCTGGTGGGGTTTATCTGGTAACGACATTAATTACTGCGCTTACTGCTCTGGCAATATTTCAGCACGGAGGATTCGGTCCTGCGCACGGACTTGCGCTACTGACCTTGCTCGCACTTGTCTCCGGCGTCGTCGCCGACAAGACGAATGTGTTTGGTTCGATGTCGCGCTACGTACGTGCGATAAGTTATTCGGCGACGCTGCTGTTTCACGGAATTCCGGCAGTCACCGATGGCCTGATGCGTCTGCCGGTGGGTGATCCTGTTGTTAGCTCTATCGAAGATTCCCTATTGCGTGCCTGCTACCTGGCGTTATTTGCTGCGTTTCTCGTCGGCGTTACGCTGCAGGTTCTGTGGATTCGAAAGGACTCGGCCTAGCGCAAAGCGTTCTTTATTCGTTGATTCGGTAGAAGGCGATCATGCCGCCAATATCGACACCTTCCTCGCCGGACGTTTCTTCGCTTTCTGGTATCGACTCCAGCCAGTTTTCGAGCTTGTCTCGAAGCTCAATAAATCTCTCTGACGTCACTTTGCCGCGTATCCGCAGGACGATCGGCTTCTCATCGTCTTTGCCGTCATCGCTGGCTTTGGTCAACACGCCGATCATCTCTTCCTGTGCGACGCGCAGCATCTCCCGTCCGGCAGCTTCGCCCTCGTGCCCGGATTCCTCATTGAACAAGGAGTAGTCTGCTTCGAATTTCCGTGCGATTGCCTGGAATGTGCGTTCCACTGTTCCACGTTTCCGCTTTTCTTCGACGATTTCCAACAGGCCAGCGTCAAACAGCGCATCAACGTGGCGATACAGCTTGGTGACGCTCTCGTTGAGTTCTGCTGCTACCTGTTTGGTGGTTTTGGCTGTCTCGGCGAATGCCTGGATGAGTTTGAGTTTGAACGGGTCGGAGAGTAAGCGGATCTGTTCAAGGTCCTGAATTTTATAGGTTTCTCTCATCGCCTTGATTATTCATGGTTATGTGAATATTATTCACGAAATAGTGAATATTCAGGATATCGAAACCGATGGGTATTGTCGATCACCTTTTCATTTTCTTGCTGCTGGTTGTGCAACCCGTGTACGGCGTTTACGAGGCCAGGCAGGTTCGGGCAGATGCCGAAGCCGGCAAACCACTCGATCGGGTGGACTGGTACCGCAGCACCGCGATTCTCGAGTGGACGTTCTTGGGCGCATTGCTCGCCACCTGGTTCTACTTCGGCAGACCATTGTCCGACCTTGGGTTCGTTGCGGCTGGCGGGCTAGGATTCTGGTTGGGCGCGGTTGTCGTCGGGATAGTTGTTGGCTATCTGTTTTACACCCATCGTCGCATCAAACGGATGGATGCAGTCGAACGCGAGGAGAGCATTCGGTCGATTGGCGACGTTGTGGTCTACCTGCCACGCACGGACAGGGAATTGAAGTACTTCACTGGCGTTTCTGCCACCGCTGGCATTGTTGAGGAGATCGTGTATCGCGGTTTTATGATCTGGTACTTCAGTCAGTTCATGCCGGTCTGGGCAGCGGTCATCGCGTCGTCGCTCGTGTTCGGCTTGGCGCACAGCTACCAGGGTCCTGGTGGAGCGTTGCGTTGTGGGTTGCTCGGCCTGGGATTTGGGGCATTTTATGTACTGACCGGATCAATATGGTTGCCGATGCTTGCGCACTTTCTATTGGACGCATTGCAGGGGTACTCGCTACGAGAGTTGCTCGGCGAGGGCGACAATCCGGAGCAAGCTGCCACTGAGACTGTAGATAGCGCATAATTCCAACTTCACATTCATAGTTGAACCAACCAAGGCCTGGCGCATGACAAACAGCAAACTCGACCAACTCCGCACAATGACCGATGTCGTGGCCGATACCGGTGATATCCAGGCAATCGCACAGTACAAGCCCGTTGACGCGACCACGAATCCATCGCTGCTGCTCAAGGCAGTACAGATGCCCCAGTACGACGAACTCATTGACCGAACCGCGGAACACGTTCGTAGCGCGAGCCTTCCGGCAGAGCAGCAAGTCGAAATTCTCACGGATCGATTCGCCGTCGCTATTGGCAAAGAGATTCTCGATATTGTGCCGGGTCGCGTGTCGACTGAGGTGGATGCACGTCTGTCCTTTGATGTTGAGGCGTCGATCGGTCGTGCGCGACGCCTTATCGATATGTATGCCGAGGCCGGCATAGAGCGTGAGCGAGTGCTCATCAAGCTGGCATCGACCTGGGAAGGTATCGAGGCGGCAAGGGTTCTCGAAAGTGAGAGTATCAACTGCAACCTGACACTGTTGTTCTGCGATGTGCAGGCGGTGGCGGCGGCCAAAGCGGGTGCATTCCTGATATCACCATTCGTGGGTCGTATCCTCGATTGGTACAAGAAGGCCGAAGGTGTTGATGGCTACCCGGCTGACGACGATCCGGGCGTGAAGTCTGTTCGCAACATCTATCGCCTTTTCAAGGCACGCGGCTTCGATACGATTGTCATGGGCGCGAGTTTTCGTAACGCGGGTGAAATTGAAGCACTGGCGGGATGTGATCGTCTCACCATTGGCCCGAACTTCCTGGAAGAGCTTGAGGCTGACAGAGGTGACTTGCCACGCAAGCTGTCGCCAGACGGTGGCGGAGAGTTTATCGATTGCGACTTCACATCAGAGGCTGACTTCCGCCTCCAATTGAACGCGAGCCCGATGGCGACTGAGAAGCTTGCGGAGGGCATCCGTGGTTTTGTCGCCGATCAACTCAAGCTGGATGCATTGCTGGCGGAGAGATTGCGAGGAGAGATAAAGGGCGCTGCCTGAGTCTCCAGGTACTTTCTCAACAGACTGCTAACGACGTATTCCTGCAAGCGTCGCGTCGAACAAGTCGAGCGGTACGCTGCGGCGCAGCTTTCCAATCAGTTTCTTGCGAATGCGTCGTTTGCTGGCTGTATGCGCACGCCGATTTAACTTCAACAATTCTCGGGCGTGCGCGAGGGCTTGTGTCATCAGGTCGTCGTCATGCACCAGTTCGTCGAAGAAACCGGCCTGCTGTGCGGACTCGACATCAAAGTATTCCGATAACGCAACGGCGCGTTGGTACACCGAGGGATCCAGGCGATTCTTAAGCGTCAAAGCTGCAACGCGTGGCATTAGCATGCCAATGGCAACCTCGTTGGCGGCAATCTTGAAGTCGCCGCGCGTACCAAATATGTAGTCGCAGGACAGCATGAGGAACACGCCCATCGCGAGTACATGCCCGTTGCAGGCTGCGACAACCGGGTATGGGTAGCTCATGACACGCGCTATCAGACTGTAACCGAGACGCAACATGCCGATGGCTTCCGTGCCGCCACGCTGCATGACGTTGAGATCGAAGCCGGCAGAAAATACGTCATCGCGCCCTGTAATCACAATCGCTGCTTTATCTGCTTCGGCTCGATCGAGCGCAGCGTAGATGCCTCTCAACACATCAGGCGAGAGAGCATTACGTTTGCCATCGTCGATCCTGATCGTGGCGACGCCTTCGTGCAGATTGTAATGAACAGGTCCGTCAGTCATGGCATTACTATAGCGAATCTGCCGGCAGCAGTACTTGCTCAACGCGTGGTAGTAAGCCTAGCCAGTCGCGGCAGCTATGTGGGGTGTCGCCGGAAAGCGTGATGCTGTGCCGAACTGAACGGCTCATCGCACTGGCGTACAGTCGCTGGTAATAGGGCATACGACGGACATAAAAGGGCAGGATTTCTTCGAGTGTCAACTCGGCGTCAAGGGTTTCAGCGAACGCTTTGTAGAAGCGTCTTACGCCTTTGGCGACGACGCTGTCTTCGCCAAGATTTGCGGACGGCTCGATCGTCCAGGTCATATCACTTTGCAGTTCGCAGCGACCGACGTAGCCGGCACGACGTTCGTCCGACCACTCGTCGGGCGAAATCAGACTCAATGACCATTGATCATCAACGAGGTACAGGAAGTTGGCGACGCCGATGACGGGTTTGTATTTGAAGGTGGCGGACAGCACCAGCATCGAAGTAAAAAACTCACTCAGTACCTGGTGCTGTGGTTTGACGACAACGTCGCGTGGTGTTGTCGCATACCAGTCGAGCATGAATCCGCTCAGGCCTTTACCGTCTGTGTTGACGGCTGCCTTTTTGGCAATGTTGTTGTTCGTCTGTTTTGTCAGGTCAGCCATCGCGATTTCCAACTGCCCCAGATGACCTCGTTTCCCTGGGTCGGTCGTTTCGGGATATTTTGCGAGAGTATCAATGAGCACAGCGCGAATCCGGTGCCGACAATAAACACAGCCGAGTGTGAGACCACCCAGACAAGGCCGAGTGCCGCTGGTACCACCACAGCGGCGATATGATTGATCGTAAAAGAGACGCCAGCGGAACTTGCAATGTCTTCGGGGTCTGCGATCTTCTGGAAGTAGGTATTCATCGCGATCGATAACGCGAAAAACATATGATCGATGATATACAGCGCAGCTGCCGCATAGGGGTCCGTAACGAATGCATAGGCCGTGAACACGATGATCAGTCCAATGTACTCTATGGATAGAGCAGCCCGCTCACCGATACGACCGATCAGTGCGCCAATGCGTTCCGCAAATAACCAGTTGAAGGCGTAGTTGATGAGGAATAGCAGCGATACTTGTGCCGCTGAATAGCCAAATTTCTCGACCATCAGAAAAGCCGCAAATACCATGAAAATCTGTCGCCGGGCCCCGCCAAAGAACTTGAGCGCGTAGTAAAGCCAATAACGTTTACGCAGGATGAGTCGAGTCGTCTGCTTGTGTTCGCTCGTAAAGTCAGGGAAACCAAGCCACATAAACGCCGCAAGGGCACAGCAGATTCCGCCGGCGAGCAGGAATATCCACGCGTAGTCGAGATCGAGTGGTTCCAGCAGCACCCAGAGCGCTGCGTAGACGCCGAGCGAAGTGAGGGAACTCACCGAGATCAGCTTCCCCAGTGCGCGCGGCGCATCATGTTTGCTGTACCACTGCAATGACAGGGACTGTTTGAGGACCTCGAAGTAGTGGAATCCCGTCGACATCAAAACGGTTGTCAGGTAGAGGCCCAGTGCTGTCGGGAAAAAGCCGGTGAGCGCGACCCCGATGCCGAGCATCGCGAGGGCGATCACTGCAAACGTTTGCTCGCGTAATATCAGCAAAACGAAGACCGTCGTGAACGCCAGAAACCCCGGAACCTCACGAAGACTCTGCAGGATACCGATTTCGATACCGGTGAAATTCGCACGCTCAACTACAAAATTGTTGAGCAGCGCATTCCAGCTGCTGAAAGCGATCGGCATCGCAATCGACATGAGGATCAACAGGGTGTTGGGGTTTTGCCAGGCACGCCGACTCATTGGCGCAGCTTAGGTGTGCGTCGTCGGTCGGTCAATAAATCCGGGTGACGTGATTGAGAACGGATCGACCCTTTGGCAGAAGCGCGTAGCCGGCAGTCGGGGGGAAATCATCGATTAGAGAACGTTGCGCCCACCGTTCCGCCAGCATCGACTTGAGTCCAAGCGTGATTGCCCGGGGAGATGCTTCGGGCAGGATCAGCTGTACTTCGTTAAACCGGCGCGTATCGTCGCCAATAGCGGCGACCAGCGGCAATGTCCACTTGCGGAACGCTATGTCTTCTTCTTTGCGGCGGCGCAATAAGTGGCGCAAGCGTAGGCAATCTTCGCCGATCATTCGGCCAGCATCGGTGAGAACGTACTCGGGACGCAATGGATGCCCGTATCCTGGATTCTTCATCACAAATCCGAGCTTGATCAGATCACTGAGTGAGGTGCTCAGGGAGGCACGGCCGACGCCAAGCGTATTGGCGAGCGTTACGAACTTGGCTCCGGCCCGCTTGTGCAGCTCAGCGACGATAGGAATGTTCCAGCGGTGGTGTACCAGTTCTATCAGAAGTTCGAGCTGTTCTGTGTCTTCTGAATTGTTCACTTGACGAATTATATATTAACTATAAAATCAGAACCACAGTAAACATGATTAAGGGGTTTCAAATGTCTTCAACACCCAACTATGCAGACGGACTGACGTTGTCGATGCCGGTTACAAATCTTGATGATTCGATTGCCTGGTACGAACGTGTACTGGGGTTTACGTTGCTGTATCGGGTGGATGAACTCGGTTGGTGCGAGTTGCAGTCGGCTATCGCCAATGTCAACGTTGGACTCAGTGTGGTTGAAACGCCCAACCCGGGTGACGTCACACCGACCTTTGGCGTCAGCGACATTGTTGCTGAAAAGTCTGCACTTGAAGAGGCAGGTGTCAGGATGGACGGCGACATCATGACGTTCGAAGGTATGGTCAAGCTGATCACGTTCTACGACCCGGACGACAATACACTGATGTTTTTCCAGGACATTAGCGACGGTGGCTGATATGAGAATCGCACTTATTACTGTATTGCTGATCGCATGGGCTGGAATTGCCGGCGCCCAGTCCGCTCGAACCGAACACACGCTCAAGCTCGATGACCCTGACTCACGGCCGTCCGCGACCCTCGAAGATGCGTCCTGGCTTGTTGGTTCGTGGTCAGGTCCGGCGTTTGGCGCCATGGCAGAAGAGGTATGGAATCCGCCGTCTGCCGGCTCGATGCTTGGCATGTTCAAGGTGTACAAGGACGATACCGTTATGTTCTACGAGATCATTATTCTCGTAGAGGAAGAGGGTTCCTTGTCGATGAAGGTGAAGCACTTCAACGCCGACTTCACCGCATGGGAAACAAAAGAAGACTACGTCCGATTTCGCCTTGTCAGTGTTGAGGAGGATGCGTTGCATTTTACCGGATTGAGTTTCTACCGAATCTCAGAGGACGAGTTGCACGTCTACATTGCATTGACAGACGATGGTGAGACGACTGAGCACAAGTTGATCTATATTCGCACCGGCGACTAGATGCTCAAATGTCAGACGAACGGCACCGAATAGCCGACCGGGGACGGAACCCTGACAAGCGGTAATAGCGATCCGACCGGTGACATTCCGCACCAAGCGTCGCTATCCCAAAATATCATT
The DNA here is from genome assembly GCA_011762755.2 of Epimenia babai. Lineage (NCBI taxonomy): Eukaryota > Metazoa > Mollusca > Solenogastres > Cavibelonia > Epimeniidae > Epimenia > Epimenia babai. Next base: position 30,243 of record WURV02184303.1, on the reverse strand, counting down.
TCGGATAACTGATGACCGAAATGATTATGTCTAAACAACACACTACAGCAGAGCATAAGACTCCCGAGCGTGACACGGTGGTCAATGACAACGACGTGCCTGGTGAGACCAGGCCGGTACAGAACATACAGGTCGTTTCACTCGAGATCGACGAAAACGACTACGGTACCGACCCGTACAACCGTACCGGTTCCTTCTGCGTACCCGACTTCGACGAAGAGTAGCGGCTGGTTCCAAGTGCTTATCGCCTGATCGGCGGTCGTTCACCTATTGGTCATCGAATGGTCTGCCATCGGTCACGATCTTTGCAGGGCGAATCTTCACTATGAAGCTCAGGAGGAAATAACTATGAGCTTCATTGCAACGACATCACCTAACGACGCGACGGACGACGTTCGCGATATGTATCAGCGCCAGCAAGAGAGCTGGGGCTACGTACCCAACTACGCGAAGTCCTTCTCGCACCGGCCCGAGGTCATGGCCCGCTGGGGTCGTCTTCTGGCAGAACTGAAGCGACCGATGGATCTGCGCCGCTTCGAGATGATCACCTTCGCCGCGGCTCACGAGCTGCGTCACACGTCTTGTTCGCTGGCCCACGGACGCGCGCTGACGCCATTCTTCAGCAATGCCGAGATTCGTGCGATCGCCGCGCAGCAAGCGGTCAAGTCGGTGACGCCGGCCGAGCAGGAGATGTTGCGATTTGCCCGTCAGGTTGCTCGCGATGCCTCCGTCATCAGTGAACCAGATGTGCAGCGACTGCGAGACCACGACTTCACGGACGCGGAGATATTCGACATTGCCGGTGTGGCCGCCGGGCGGGCCTTCTTTACCAAGATACTGGACGCCGTTGGTTCGTTGCCAGATGTGTCTTTTCTGTCAATTGAGCCGGATTTACGCGACCCGCTGACGGTCGGACGCGCTATCGACACGGCAGAAGTCGAAGTCATGAACCCCATAAATAGCTGATTTTATTCGGGAATAAACAAGTCACGAAAAAGTCACGCAACGGTCAAGTGTGCGCGGGATGAAAAATCCAATATGCGCTCCGTCGGCGGCAATGGCGCCCCGGCACCAATACCAGGGAGATAGAAATGAGTGAAGTACAGACCGCAGTAAACAACGGTGTAAACGTTGAAGCGCTTCTAGGCGCACGTGAAGCACTGACGGAAATGCCGGTAGCGGCACAGTTCGTCTGGAAGGCAGCGTCCGAGTGGAAGAACGGTACGCACACGCAGACGAGCGTCGAGAAGTTCTTCGGCCTTGGCGAACAGCAGAGTCACGTTGAAGAGTTCGTTTACGACACTGATCACCCGGAAATCTTCGCCGCTGAAGACAAGGGTTCGACGCCGGTTGAGATGGTTCTGGTTGGTCTTGCGGGCTGCCTGACGGCAGGCATCGCATCCGTCGCCCAGAATCGTGAGATTCAGCTGAACTCGGTCAAGGCTACGCTCGAAGCGCCGATGGACCTGCAGGGCATTCTGGGTATCGACTCAGACGTTCGCAATGGGTTTGACGCGATCACGGTTCGCTACGAGATTGACGCAGATGCAACGGATGAAGACATTACCGCTCTTGTTGCGCAGTCGCAGAAGCGCTCGGCGGTGTTCGACATCATCACGAACCCGACCAACGTTCACGTTGCGGTCAACTCGTGAACCACGCTCCCCAAAAGAGCGCCCGGACAGCCGGCGCCATTGACACTCTCGTCATTGGTGCCGGTCATTCCGGCCTGGCGGCAAGCCACGAATTGAGTGCGCGTGGCGTTGATCACGTCGTTCTTGAGCGTGGCGAAGTTGCTAATGCCTGGCGCACTGAGCGCTGGGATTCGCTTACGCTCCTGACACCGAACTGGCAGTGCCAGTTACCGGGCTACAGCTACGCCGGGAACGATCCGGACGGATTCATGGGCATGCCCGAGTTGATTGAGTTCATGCAGGGCTATGCCGATTTTTCCGGCGCGCCGGTACGGACGCACACGACCGTTGAATCAGTACATCCGGAAGATGGTGGCTATAGAGTTGTCACCAACCTGGGTGAATGGCTTGCGCGCTCAGTAATCATTGCTTCGGGTGCACACAACCAGGCCAACGTGCCAAAAGTCGCAAGCGACATTTCGGCTGAGCTTACTCAGTTGACAACCCACGAGTACAGGAATGCAGCGGAATTGCCCGAAGGCGGCGTGCTCGTCGTCGGCGGGTCGGCCACCGGGCTGCAGCTCGCTGACGAGATTCGACGTGCAGGTCATGAGGTCATGTTGGCGACCGGTGAGCACGTTCGCATGCCGCGTCGCTACCGCGGTTACGACATCTTTCACTGGATGCACGTGACGGGGCTTCATGACGAGTGTTACACCAATTTCGACGATATAAATCGCGTACGCCGATTGCCGTCGCCGCAGCTGGTCGGCAACCACGACTACGAGATCCTCGATCTCAACAGACTCATGGATAATGGCGTGAAGGTGGTCGGGCGCCTGATGGGCGTCAACAACGGTACGGCGCAATTCTCCGGGTCGTTGCAAAATGTTTGTGCATTGGCAGACTTGAAGATGAATCGCATGCTGGAGGTGATTGACCAATTTGTTGACCACAACGCTATTGACTGCGCGGCAGCGGCACGTTTCGACGCGACGCGCGTTGACGAGTCGCCGACTGTGGGGTTGAACCTTGCGGACGGTTCGATCAAGACGATCATCTGGGCAACCGGATTCCGTCCCGACTACAGCTGGCTCGATGTGCCCGTGCTCGATCGCAAAGGGTATCTGCGTCACGACGGCGGAGTCGTCGACGCACCAGGACTCTACGCGATGGGCTTACCGATGATGCGTCGTCGCAAGTCGAGCTTTATCTTTGGTGCCGCGGCCGATGCGCGCGATATCGTCTCGCACCTGGCTGGCTTTCTTGGCGTCGAGGAGTTTGAGCCAGCGACGGCTCACCAGCGTGCGACGCCGGTTGAAGCACTCGGGTACGCGCGCGCATAAACCGCGCAGAAAGCAAGCGAGCAAGTCAGTGCGCAGACCAGTGGTGCGTGTTCGTACCACAGGGCGGCTTCGCTGCTCAGGCGCACCCGCAGCAGCAGGGCCAGTTCGCCAATTCCGACCAGCAGATTTACAAGCAACACGGCAACAACGACGCCCGCTGGCGTTGAGTGCCAGATGCCGGTCAACGCCTTACCAATTCCCGAGTCGTGCGAACGACTTAGCAACTGTGCAACAAAGACGATCAGGGCGATCGGCACCGCGATTGTCTGTAACGCAATCAGTGCGCGGATGTCGCCGCCGCCCGCGTCCCCACTCATGAAAATGTACATCATGCTGATGGTGCAGCTCAGTGTCGTTGCAGCGAAAGCAATCAAGGTGATTTTAGTCACATTCATGGGTGAAGCATACGCTTTAATTAATCAACCAGCGTACAGCTTTGTGAGACAGGAAATTCTCCACTCCACTTCGGCGCTTCCGAAGAGATGTAGTCGTCCGGGTGAAGCGTACCGCCTGTATCCATGATCCAGTCTATGAAGACGTCACGCGTCATCGGCATGTTAGTGTCAATCGCAAAACCGCCGTCCGGTAATACCGGGTTGAGGATGCCGTCGCCGCCAAGTGCCATGTAATCGTTGACGACAACGCGCACGCTGTCGTCATCTTCCAGTACCGCACCGTCAACAGTCATCGATACTTGCATCACATCGTTTTCACAGGACACCGCAACTCGCATCCCTGCGAATCCGACTCGCCGTCCGTCGCGATGCGCCTGGCCGGCGATAATCGCGCGCAGCTCGGCACCGCTGAGATTCAGAATCACTGCGCGGTTCTCAAATGGCGAGATTTCGTAAACGCTGCCAAAGGTAAGCGGCCCTGCGGGCAGGTCGGCGCGCAGGCCGCCCTTCACATTGTGTAAGACGACGTCCGCGTCGAGTTTCGCGAGCAGTGCATGAGTAAACAGGTTGCCGAGTGTTGATTCCGGATTTCCAGCAAGGGTAAAGGGCTCTGCGAGCGTGACGCCGAGCGACAGGTTTTTCTGGTAACGCGCAAACTCACGAGCTTCTTCGGCGACGGCGACGACCAATGCTGTGGGTTTCGGAATCGAGCCTTCGTACTCGCCTTCAATGACCGCACTTTGAGGTGCTCTCAGGTGTCGTGCACGGACGTCGCCACTGCCTCGTTCGAGCTTGAAGTCGACGCGGCTGAATGCACGCATATTTGAATAGGCGGACGATATCGATACGCCATTGACGATGTGCGCTATACCCTGATGAACGTGACCCGCGAAAATGTGATCAACCGTGCCTGGCGGGAGTGCGCGTGCAACGCGGAAGATTTCAGCGCCGTCGACACAGGAAGAAAGATCGTTAGGATCGGTGAATTCCTCGCACTGACCGCCGGCATGGGCGGTAACAACAACGAGATTGGCGCCCTGCGCGCGTAGTTTTCGCGCCTCCTCGATGATTACAGGGGCCAGAGGAAGAACCGTAAGGTCGTCCACGTTAGCTGCAATCGTCGTGATCAGCGCACGTGACGTTAGCACTCCGATGATGCCAACCTTGAATTCACCGGTATCAATTAACGTTGAGGGGTGTACATTCGGCCATTCAACTCGCTTGCCAGTGTTCCTATAGGCGAGGTTGGCGCTGAGCAACGGGAAGTTGGCTTCCAGTGCGCGCTGTTTGAGGGCGCCACGCTGGTCATCGTCCGATGACTCAGGAATTGCCATCGGGCCAACCGGCCCGAAATCAAACTCGTGATTGCCGATCGCAACCGCGTCATAGCCGAGAGCGTTAAATGCGGCAACCATTGACGCGCCTTCGCTCAGGTTTGACTCAAGCGTGCCCTGCCACATGTCACCGGCGTCGATTAGCAGGACGTGCCCACCGTCTGCGATGCGCGCGTCGCGAACAGCCTGCACGTAGCCGGAAAGTGAGACGAGGCCACCGCGGTCTTCGTTTGGCAACAGCTGACCGTGCACATCATTCGTGCCGATCAATGTGATCGTCGTAGTGGACGGTGGCGATCCCGAGGTGCAGGAAGTACACAGGAGTGCCGATAAGAAAAGAGCAGGCGAGGTATATGTCATGGCGGCCACTATACCTCGCCTGTTGCGACAGTATTACTCGTAGCGCAGCGCCAGAATCGGGTTCGCACGTGCGATCCGGATAGCGTGACCGGCGATGGTTACCCAGGCGAGTATCACGGCAATGGTGCCTGCAATCGCGAGTATCGGAATCTGCATACTGATCCGATCCTGGAACATCTCGAGATACGCACTTGAGGCGACGTAGGCCAGCGGAAGGGCGACAGCCAACGCCCACATGACGGGCTTTGAGAATTGCCATACCAGCAAACGTGCGATTTGTGCTGAGCTTGCGCCCAGCACCTTGCGTACGCCGATTTCCTTGGTGCGCTGAGCCGCCATGAATGCCGCGAGACCAAACAGCCCGATCATCGCCAGCGACAGTGCAATGGCGGCAAAGCCAGCGAGTGCGACGTTCAGGTACTTGAGCACGTTGTAGATGTCGTCAAAAACCTCATCGAGGAAACGACCTTGAATCGGATAGTCAGGAACAATATCGTTCCAGACGTCTTCGATACTTGCGACCGTGTCCATCATGTTGCCGCTCTCGATACGAATTGATGCGATTCGCAGACTTTCCGGACGATACTGATAAAACCACGGTTTTAGTTCGTTCATCAGGCCAACGATGTTTTGTGTCGGCACGACACCAACAACAACAAACTCACGTAAGGTGGAATCTTCACCGAGTGAGTAGAAGCGGGTGTTGATGGCGTCTTCGGCTGTCTCGACGCCGATTCGCGACAGTGCCATGTCGCTGATGAGTACGTTCAGGATTTCAGTTTCATCCGTGCGTCGGTCGTTTGCGATATCGCGACTGAGATTGCGACCCACGATCATCTCGATGTCGTAGGCCTCGAGGAAATCAGGCGACATGGAGAGGTTCATCAGTGAGAACTCCCCGGCTTCGTCACCTGGAATCGTTGTGAATGTGTTGTTGGAGTTACTTTGCTCGTAGGGCACTTGCGACGAGAACGCAACGCTCGAAATATTTGGCAGTGCTTCCAGTTCGTATTTCAACGTATCCAGCTTGTCGCGAATACCATCAATATTCAGGCGGTCCAGCGTGTAGATTTCGGAGCGCGGGAATTCGTAACTGGATGACTTCAAGCGTTCATTCTGCATAAACATGATGCTGACCATTGAGAGCATCAGCGCGGAAATGCTGAACTGGATACCAATCATGATCGAACGCATCATCGAGCCTTTCTTGCCCTTGCGCGCGATGTCGCGCAGCGCATCGATCGGACTGACCTTGGTGATCAGCCAGGCCGGGTAAATACCGGCCAACAGACCGACCAACAGCGTCGTCACAACGAGTCCGGGTAGTACCGATAGGTAGTCGACTACCATCGCTTTATTGGTTGCGTTGTTGAACAGTGGAATGATGATCTCGAGTGCTGCTATGGCGATCAACATTGCGATTGTTGCAATGACTAGGCTCTCGATCAGGAATTGCACTAACAGTTGCGAGCGCGATGCACCCATCGTTTTGCGCATGCCGACTTCACGAGTACGGCCAAGCGACTGTGCGGTAGCGAGGTTGGTGTAGTTCACGCAGGCGATCAGGAGGATCAGGAAGCCGAGCAGGGCGATGACCTCGATCACCGGCAGACCAATCATGTCCCACAGCGCCGTATTGGCGGAGGAAATGTGGTTCACGTTGAACTTGGTGAGCATTTCTTTCTGGTCATCGGGCACCATGCGCTCGTACATGCTGTCAATTCGTTCCTGCAACCACGCCTGGTCGAACTGCTCGGGAATCAAAACATAAGTCATGTTGCCGAGCGACAGGTTGCTCCAGTTGCCCGCCATGTCCCAGTCGCGCATGCGATTTAGCGCCTGCAGGGGTGCGACGATACCCATCGCCTGATCGACAATCATGCTTGAATTGAAGTGTGTATTCTTCGGCAGATCCTTGATAACCGCGCCGATGTAGAAATCGAATTCATTGTCGAACGTGACGACCTCACCCTGGACGTCTGTATGGCCAAAGTACTTTATCGCGATTTCTTCGGTGATCAGGATACTCGACGGATCTTGCAGTGCCGAGGCATCGCCGTGCACATAGTCGAAGTCGAAGATCTGCGTGAAGCCTGGGTCCACAAAACGCAGGCCTTCGTAGAAACTTTCGGCACCCATCGTGAGCAGGAATTCACGCGATATCGTGCGCGCGACCTGTTCGGCATCGGGAATCTCGGCCTCGATGATCGGGCCAACGGCGGGGAAAACCGCATCGAAGTCCACGAATGGCAACTTTGCCGCAGGCGACGCGGTCGCGCCAATTGAGTAGATGCGCGACGACTTCTCATAAAACATGTCGTGCGATTTTTCGTAGCCGTTGATCAGTCCGCCGAATACGAAGATCGTCAGACCGATTGCCAGGCCGAGAATATTGATCGCCGCGTAGCTCTTGTACTTGCGAAGATTACGCAGTGCAATTTTGATGTTATTCCAAAGCATCTATGGTTCCCTTCGCGTTACGCAGCGCGCGTGTTCTCTGTGACGACATGGCCGTCAAACAGATTGACCGTCCGATGTGCATAGTCAGCGTGGGCTGGCGAGTGCGTCACCATGACGATTGTTGTGCCTTCCTTGTTCAGTGAGCGCAGCAGTTCCATCACCTCTTGGCCATGCACCGAGTCCAGGTTGCCGGTTGGTTCATCCGCGAGGATCAGCGGCTGGTCGCCAACGACGGCGCGGGCCACGGCAACGCGTTGTTGCTGGCCACCGGACAACTGGCCGGGCATGTGATTCGCGCGGTGTGCAATACCCATACGATCCATGACAGCCTCAACACGTTTCTTGCGTTCACCCGATGGCATCTTGTGGTACAGCAGTGCGAGTTCGATGTTCTCGGCGACGGTGAGCTCGTCGATCAGATTGAAGCTTTGGAAGATAAAGCCGATGTTCTGTTTACGAATCTCGGCGCGTTGCGCCTCGGAATAGCCCGCGATGTTCTCGTCAAAGAACAGGTAGTCACCGTCGCTTGGGTTGTCGAGCATACCGATGATATTGAGTAGCGTCGATTTGCCACAACCTGACGGACCCATGATCGCAACGAAATCGCCTTGTTCGATCTCGATGTTGACGCCATTCAGCGCAACGGTCTCGATTTCGTCGGTTCGATAAACTTTGAAAAGATTGTGCAGTTTAAGCATTGGTGGTTCCCCTTGTTCGTCGGCTACTCGTTGTCGAGCGCGAGCCGATCCATGTCTGTGTAGCTGGAATACGGTGAAGTTATGACGCGTTCGCCGGCCTCGAGGCCATCGATTACTTCTATGTAGTCGGTGTTGCGGCGACCGAGTTTGACCGTGCGACGCACGGCTTCGCCGCCATCGGGCGAAACCACGAAAATCCAGTTGCCGCCCGTGTCCTGGTAGAACGCGCCATTCGGGATCAATAGTGCTTCGTTGGCATCGCCGAGCGTCAACGTGACCTGCATGGTTTGGCCGCGGCGCAGGCCGGTTGGTTCATTGGCCAGTGTCATGTCCACTTCGAAGGTGCCGTCGTTGACCTGCGGGTAGATCTTGGAGACGGTCAATCCGATCTCACGCCCTGTGTGTTCAGCGATGCCGATCTGTTGCAGATCGACGCGACCCAGGTAGTACTCGTCGATGCGAACATTGAGTTTGTAGCCGTCAGGATCGTCGATTTGTCCCAGCCGTCCACCGCGCGCGATCGATTGACCGATTTCGATATTGAAACCGGAGAGCTTGCCGTCGAGCGGTGCGCGTACGTTAAGGTCATCGAGGTTCTTGCGCGCGAAGCGCAGACCTTCTTCGAGTTGTGCACCGGCTTCGCGTAACTGCCGAAGTTGCTGTTCCTGCATGCGCGTGTCAGTGGACTGACTTTCTAATGTGACCTCGCGGCGGTTTTCAAAATAAGTGAGTTCGTCGCGAAGCTCATCGACCTCGGATTGAGAGACGAGATTGCGACTGATCAATTCTTCCTGGCGGTCGATGGCGCGATTCAGGCGTATGATCTGGTAGTCGATTTCAACAAGATTGCGTTTGTGTGCAAGACGATTTTGTTCGAGTTGCAGTTCGATGGTGCGCATATTATTCAGCTGCTCCGTGACCGCGGCCTCACGACCGAGTACTTCGAGCTGCAGATTCGTATTCGACAACACGGCGATGAGATCGCCAGCGCTAACCAGTGCTCCGTCCTCAACGAGAATTTCTTCAATTCGACCGCCTTCGATGGCGTCGAGGTAAACCGTACTGCTGGGAACGAGTCGTCCGCGCAGCGGAATAACGTCTTCATAGGTACCGACGATTACCTCGGAGACCTGGATACGTTGTGAGTTGACGGTCAGCGTGCGGCCGTCGAGCAACGTGTCGACCAGCCACATGCCGAATAGCAATACCCCCACTGATGCTGCGCCGAAACCGATTTTGCGGCTCATCGGGATACGCTTCTCGACCTTGCGGTCCATCCCCTTTCCGGAAACCCCCATACCCTTGGGGTAGGTGTCCGTTGTTATGTTTCTGATCTTGTCCATGCTTTCTCATAGAGCAAGTGGCATGCCAATCTTTAAGTTATTGATTTATATAGATACAAAGGCCTGCGGGGTGTTCAAAACTGTACGCTGGTGAACAGTAGGTGTACGATTTCGAACAGTCTCGGGGACCGCATTGGACAAGACCGGCCACATACTTATCGTCGATGACGACGAAGACATTCTGACTGCGGGGCGCCTGCTGTTGCGGCGCGAGTTTGCAACGGTTACCACCTGCAACGATCCCGAGCATGTGCCCGGATTGATGGCCGAGCGCGAGTTCGATGCGATTCTGCTGGATATGAATTTTGGACCGGGAGAATCGTCGGGTCGGCAGGGGCTGGAATGGCTGCAGCGCTTTCTTGAGATTGACTCCAATGCCATTGTCATCATGATCACGGCGCACGGCAGCCTCAACAATGCGGTCGAAGCAATGAAAATTGGCGCCATCGACTTTATCGCGAAGCCCTGGCAAAACGAAAAGGTTGTCGCGACCGTATCAAGCGCCGTGAAGCTCCGAGCCAGTCGTCGCGAGACCCAGGCATTGCGCGATACCAACGAGGTGCTGCAACGCAGCGCGGCGCCGTCAGAACTGATCTTTGAGTCCGACGAGATGCGCGACGTCTTGAATGTTGTTCAGCGTGCAGCACCGACGGATGCGAACGTACTCATTCTCGGTGAGAATGGTACAGGCAAGGAATTGATCGCGCGTGAGTTGCATCGCCGATCCGGGCGCGCGCATCAGGTGTTTCTGACCGTGGACATGGGCTCAATCAGCGAAACCCTGTTCGAGTCCGAGTTATTCGGGCATCGTAAAGGGGCTTTCACCGACGCGGGCGAAGACAGGGCGGGCCGCTTTCAGGCAGCCAATGGTGGCACCTTGTTTCTCGACGAAATAGGCAATTTACCACTGCACTTGCAGGCGAAGCTGTTGCGCGTACTCGAAGAGCGCGCAGTGACACCTGTAGGTGCCGATACCTCGCAGGACGTGGATGTGCGCATTGTCGCGGCAACGAATATTCCGTTACGACAACTCAAGGACGCGGAACATTTTCGCCAGGATCTGCTGTTCCGACTGAATACCGTCGAGTTGACATTGCCGCCTTTGCGCGACCGCAGAGACGACATCCTGCCGATTGCCCGGCACTACGCTGAGGTGTATTCGCGCAAGTATGGTGGCGAGCTGCGTAGATTTTCCCGTGCTGCTGAAGCAGCGCTCACCGAGTACGATTGGCCAGGCAACGTGCGCGCACTACGACATGCGATCGAGCGTGCGGTGATTCTCGCTGTATCGGATGTCATCGAGCCGTCTGATCTGCAGCTCGACTACACCGATGCCAGTAACAAGGGCATCGCCGTTCAGCCGACGATATTGAACCTCGACCACCTTGAAAAAGACACCATTCAGAAAGCTCTGCGTAAGCACGGGTTCAATATCTCGAGAACGGCTGCCGAACTCGGACTGACGCGGGCGTCGTTGTACCGTCGCATGGAAAAGCATGATCTTTAGGCGCTTCACGTTCATGCTGATGTTTCGGCTTACGCTCGTAGGTTCGGTGATGGCGGCGTTCGTTTTTCTCGTTTTGCAGCCTGGGTATCACAGTGCAACCATCATCACGGGGATCGTACTGACCTTGCTTGTAGCCGAGGTTTGGCGCTTTGTGAGTCGCACAAACAGGGAGGTCGCGCGGTTTCTCGACGCGGCGCGATTCGCGGACTTTTCGCAGCGATTCGATTTCTCCAATGACGGTGCCGGGTTTAAGGCGCTTGGTGAAGCGTTTACGGAAATTATTGATCGCATGCGCGCACGCCGTACTGGTCAGGAGGCCGAAGTCCGACGTCTGCGTGCCCTGATCGAGCACATTCCGGTGCCGTTACTGACTTTACATACCAATGACTCGATCACCTTGCAGAACAACGCGTCAAGACGCTTGTTCGGCGCTGAACACGTCACTCAACTGCGCGATCTGCGTAAGTTTGGGTACGGTTTTGCCGAGTCAGTCGCGGCGGCGGTGCCAGGGCATCGGGAACTCGTGACGTTTAGTGTCGAGGGGATTGAGTATCACCTGACGCTCGCGTCGACGGAGATAATCGTTGCTGGTGAAAGCGAGCGACTGATTTCCCTGCAGGACATTCAGTCGGAACTCGATGCAACGCAGTACCAGGCATGGGAGGAACTCGTGCGGGTGCTAACGCACGAGATCATGAATTCGATAACGCCGGTGACGTCGCTCGCAAAGACATCGTCCGATGTTGTCGATGACGTGATTGCCAAGAATCGGAGCGGCGAGGACTTCGACGAAGAACTCGAGGATCTGCGCGATGCGGTGCAGACGGTGGCGCGGCGTTCCGACAGTCTCATGCAGTTTGTCGACAGTTATCGGCAGATTTCCCGACTTGCACCGCCTGAAAAGAAGCGCCTGCGCATCGGCGACGTTTTCGATAGTGTGGAAAAGCTCGCACTTGCCGAACGGTCGGACGATCGCGTGAGATTTACTTGCCGTATTACGCCCCAGGAGCTCGACGTTTACGCCGACAGAGATTTGCTTGAGCCGGTGTTGCTGAACCTGCTGCGCAACGCCTGGCAGAGCACAACGCACACGGAGAACTCCGAAGTCTCGCTCACGGCTCGTCTAAATCGCCGCAATAACGTCGTCATCGCTGTAAGCGACAACGGTCCTGGCGTACCTGAAAATATTGTGAAAAAGGTTTTCGTTCCTTTCTTTACAACAAAACAAGGTGGCTCAGGCGTTGGTCTGGCGCTTGCGCGTCAGGTCATGATTGCGCACGGTGGATTCATTCGCCTGACCAGCAACGAGTCAGGTGGCGCAACGTTCACTCTGACGTTCTAGCAGCCTGTTGAACAAGTATTTGACCCGTAGGGTGCGCATCAGAAGCGACCTTCGAGCGCGGCATCGATTGCTTCCCATGCGGCATCGCTGTCCATCATGACCAGTCGTTGTAGCAGTTCCTTCTTTTGTCTCGGGTCGTCAGTGGTCTGGTACAGGCTCATAACAGCGACATCGTCACCAGAGATAAACAGTCCATCAAGTGCTGCTTCACGAACCTGCTCGTCGTCCGTATCGCGGTAAATACGTACGAGTTCAGTGCCAACTTCGTCACCGCCGATGATGCCCATCGCCTCGATCGCCTCGCTACGGAGTGCAGGGTCGTCGCTACTGTTCGCAATCTCGCGAAGCGTCGCAAAGTCGCCCGATATTGCAGCTGCATCGATGAGTTCTTCCGATGCGCCGCGTTGACTGCGGAGCTTTCGCAGTTCGTCATTGGCGTTCATGATGCCAAGCATGTCGACCGCATTCTCGTAGTCGTCTTCCTGCGCCGTCAGCGCAATCTCAAATACCGTTTCCTTGTCATTCGCGATCATGAGCGCTTCAAGCACGGCAGCGCGAGCGCCGGTATCACCTGCGTCGTAAACCTGGCGTAGCTGAGCAAGCGCATCCTTATTGCCGCTGATGCCGATCATGCGAATGGCTTCTTCCTGCAGACCGCTATCGCTCGTCGTAGCGAACTGCAGCACGGTTGCCTGTGCTTCAGGATCGTCGATCTGGCTCAATACAAAGAGTGCTTTTTCTTTGATGTTGTCGCTGTGATTGCCAGCCAGCACTTTCTGTGCGATCGGCAGTGCGCGTTCGGGTGGCGCTGTGATCAGTGCCTCAATGGCTGCTTCGACAAGCACCTCCGAGTCCGTTTCTGGTGCGTTCTGGGCGACGACGCTTGTTGCGAGCAGGAAGCCCAGAATGAGTGTTGTGAGTTTTGCAGTGAATTTCATTTTCATGGTCCTTCGATCAGGTTGAATGTGATTCTTCAGACGATTCATGTGCCAACTTCGTTAGCATCACATTCACTTCGAATTCGAGTTGTTCGCGCAGCGCTTGCGCATCTTCAGGTGCGATGTCATCAGCGGCGAGTTGCAAGAGAATGGGTTCAAACGCACGCAGTACGCGCGCAATTTTTGGCGCGTTGTTGTGCTCGGCAGCCGTTTCAAACAAACGATTTTGTTCGATGATGTCGAGAATCAGGTTAGTCGTGTCGACGCCTGTTTCCTCATATCTTGCAAGCGTCGCCTGATTGTCGCGCAGGTAGTACTGCAAGCCTCGCGAGAACGCGACAGGTGTTGCGCTATTACCGGAGCTGCTTGCTGCCCGTTGGTCGGGAGACTCACTGGTTCCGTTTGGCGATATGAAAACGCCAACACCAATTCCGAGTGCCAGTGCGGCTACGACGGCCATGCCCCAGAAGCGTGAGCCCGGTCGCCAGCCTGTCGTAGCCTTTTCTTCGCGGCCGCGTTCGAGTGCGGCGGCTGCATCAATTGCCGTGTGCCATTGTTGCACGAGATGCGGCGGTGCTGTGTGTGTTTCAGCCTTATGGGCTTCCACAATGTCGTTAATATCATCCGTCATGACTACCTTCCTGCATGCTCTTCATGCTGATGCGCAGTTTTTTCACGGCGCGAAAAACAGCCTGTTTTACCTGGCCGTCGTTTAAGCCCAGTTCTGTAGCAATCTCGCGGGCTCGCCATTGTTCGAGGTGCTTTAGGATGAAACACACTCGCTCGATTTCTGTGAGGTGTCCCAATTGGCGGGCGAGAGAGCTTTCCAACTCAAACTCTTCGTAGTCCCGCTCCGGAGTGTTGGTCGAGCTGTCGACTTCCGACTCGAGCGATTCGAACACGCCGGGTTTGTTCTTGCGCATCTGGTTCAATGCTGAGTTGATGACGATTCGGTGAATCCATGTATCAAGGCGCGCATTCTGGTTGAACTGGTGGCGTTTGTGCCAGGCGTTGAGAAGGGCATCCTGTACCGCGTCGGCAGCCATATCGGCATGGCGTGTGATCTTCAGGCACGCGGAATACCAGCGACCCGAGTACGTCGTTATCGCCGCATGAAACTCCGCTTGGGTCGGTGTTGTACCGCCCTGAAATACCGCCACCATCGATTCTTTGATGCGCTGGTTGGGAAAAAGGTTAGCAGCAATAAAGGTAACTGGACCCTTTAGACTCAAAATAAAGGGTCCAGTTACCTTAATTCAGGCAGCGAGACCGGCGGCGTGACCTGAAGCCCAGGCCCATTGAAAGTTGAAGCCGCCAAGGTGGCCGGTGACATCGACGACAAAATACAGTCCGGGCTGATGCTTGCTTTCCATCGTTTGCGAGGAGATCTGGTCAGTGTTGACACCGCCAAGTGTGACTTCTGCCGTGCGATAGCCTTCGGTCGCGGCCGGTTTTAGTACCCATTCGTTGAGCGAATTACCGATCTCGGTGAGGCGCTTGTCGGACAGCTCCCCGATCGGCATTTCAGCCTCTTCCGGCCAGAGAAAACCCTGTAATTCCTGCACGAGGGTGCGCGGAAGTTTTTCTGAAACAACAGTGCGAAGCAGGGTTCGTTGCTGAGAACGTTTAGCATCAATGAGCAAGTGGGCTACATCATCGTCCGGCAATACATTAATGAGTATGTCATCACCGGGCTGCCAGTAGCTGGAAATCTGGAGTGCCGCGGGACCGCTCAAACCGCGATGCGTGAACAGGATGTCTTCGTGAAACGATGCGCCATTCGCTGTTACAACTGCGTTGCAGCTAACTCCACTAATTCGACCGAATGCCTCGTGGATGGCGCCGGTAAAGGTAAACGGCACGAGTCCGGCTCTGGTTTCGAGCACATCGTGCTGGAATTGGCGAGCAAGCCGATAGCCGAAATCGGATGCTCCCATCTTTGGAATACTCAGGCCACCGCAGGCGATCACCAGAGACTCACCGCGAAACGAACCCCGACTGCAGCGCACCAAAAACCCAGGCTCCACTTCCGTTTCTGCGCAGTGCGTATGGATTGTCACGCCCACGGATTCGCATTCCTCAAGCAGCATCGTGACAATGTCCTTCGATGATCGATCGCAAAACAGCTGACCCAGCGTTTTTTCGTGGTAGGGGATCCGGTGCTTCTCGACCAGTGCAATGAAATCGTGAGGGGTGTAGCGACTCAATGCGGACTTGCAAAAGTGCGGATTATTGGAGAGGAAATTCGCCGATGTTGCATACAGATTCGTGAAGTTGCAGCGACCGCCGCCTGACATCAGGATTTTTTTGCCGGTCTTGTTCGAGCCTTCAAGCACGATGACCCGTCGACCGCGCTGCAGTCATCGCACACATCAGGCCGGCGGCACCGCCGCCGATAATCAGTACATCGGCATCTTGCATGCCGGCAGGATACCGCCGGGGTCAGGCGCTGGCGAGGCCGTTTGCTGACCGCTCTTTGATCAGACGCATACGGTCGACGAGTGACAGCTTTGATTTTTCTTCAGCGAAGATGATTTTCGTCGTCGTATCACCGCTACGTTGCAGCGAATTAATAAAGCGATGCAAATGGTCCATATCGATTGCTATCACGTCGAGGCACAGTAAACTGTCACCGGCGATTACCGATACAGCAAGGACTTCGGGTTCGAGGACAAGTTTCTTGCGCAACGATTTGGTGGCCTGGCTGGGAACCGCAATCTCGACGGCGGCGCGTACACCAAAGCCGATGGAAGCGTAGTTCAGAACTTCGGCCGCGTCATTCAAAATGTGATCGCGCTTCAGTGCCGAAATGCGTCGCGATACCGCCGTTCGTGACAGGTGCACCATTGACGCAAGCTCGACAGTAGTCAGGCGCGTGTTATTCGCAAGTGCGGATAGGATCGCCACGTCGTATCGATCAAGCTCAGTACGTCTCTTCGTTGTGCTCACAGCTCTCCCCCTGCTAAGCCGCAGACTGCTTTATTTTGTGACCGCGTCCTGTCGATCAAGTTTCGCTAATTCGTCGTTGAAAAAATTCCGCACGTTTTGTTCGCGTTTCATTTTTTCAACGCACGTTTTGTAACAACGCTTTTTGCTGCTCATGTGTCTTAGATAGAGAACGGTAGTGAAATGGTTGCGAAGCCTTTAGAACCGCTTGTTCTAAGTGCACCACCTACGGCTTGGCACGTATTCATACTTTCGGGAGTAACAACAATGCAGGGAGAGTTAAGACAAGTTGCGGATCTGGCGTTGTTCGCAAAGATTGTCCAGACAGGTGGCATATCACGATGTGCAGCGGACTTGGGCATGGAGCGCACGACGATCAGTCGGCGGCTCGGTGCGCTGGAACGTTCACTCGGCGTAAAGCTGCTTGATCGAACACCGAAACACATTGCCGTAACCGAAGCGGGGCGCCGTTGCCTTGAACAATGTGAGCTGCTGCTTGAGTCCGCACAGAATGCAACGTCGCTTGCGACGATTGGTTCAATCATCACTGACAGCACACCAATTGTTGTCGGTGCGCCGCCCGATCTCATCGATCGTTTTCTTGAGCCCTGGTTCGTTGAATTCGAAGATGACCATCGGGGCGTCGAGATTGAGCGTCGCCCGGTAACGTTCTGGACCGAAGAAGCTATCGAGTCCGTCGATATCGGCGTGACGCTCGCACCTCCACCGACCGGTGCCGGTTGGACCAATGTTGTTGGGCAGGTCAGGCAGTCCGTATTTGCAAGCAAGGATTACGTTTCGAAACGAGGCATGATTGCAACGCCTTACGAGTTAGAGAAGCATAATTGCATCGTTGAGGTGCATGACAATCGACAGCGTGCCTGGCGCTTCGAGCGCAATGGCGATGTCACGACCATTTCCGTGAAACCGAAACACGTTGTGTCCAGTCTGCTTGAGGCTCGAGAGGCAACACTGGCCGGTCTGGGGATTTGCCGGCTGCCGCACTACCTTTGCGAGAATTTCCTGCGCTCAGGTCAACTCATCGACCTTATGCCCGATACGGACTCGGTGGGAAGAGATATTGTTGTGATAAGCCCGAGGCAACGTCAGCGCAAAACGGGTACCACGGCGCTACGAATGCAAATTGAAACTGCTTTCAAAAAAAGTGCGACTTAATCAGAGTCTCCTTAATATTTAGCGGCAACAGCTCAAGTTGCTATTGCCGCTAAATGGCGTGCAATAGCCGCAACCTTAGGAGGTTTCTTCAGCCTCGTCACTGTCAGCGACGTATTCCTCCAGTGCATCAAGCTCATCCAGGATACTTTGCACGGCAGCGTCCGTCTCTTCGGTCTCGATAACTTCCTTTTTGCTCGAAACGCGGATCATCTCGATCACGACGCGGCGATCCTTATCCTTGTGAGGCACAGTATCAACCAGTTTGGCTGAATCATCAGCGAGTGCTGCCGACGACATCAGTCCGCCGCATGCCAGTACCAATAGTATTTTCTTCATCTTTTTCCTCCGCCACTTAGTCTCTAGTTTCGTGGTCCCAGATACCTTGTTCATTGATGGCATACACGTAGCGCATCATGTTCCGGGTTCCGTTTCGATAAATTCTGTTGTCGTTCTCTAGCATCCAGACATTGTCGCCGCCATTCACCGCAAGCATTGCGTGATGTTCGGAACGCAAGCGTTCCTTTCCAACGACAACGCGCATATTTTCCGCAGGCACTCCCAGCTCACGGAGAACGAAATACTTCGCGATAGCAAAGTCTTCGCAATCACCGCCACCATTCAGGAACTCAGTCAGGGTCTCAAACTTGTTGCCCGCCAATGAGGTTGAACGAATACGATCGTCGACGTAACGACGCCGATTGATATATCGGTTAACGAGCTTGACCTGCTGTGCGAGCGCTAGCTCTGCACCCTTGATAAGGATGAGGCGCAGACCTTTGAGTTGTTGACTGCAGGATCCTTCGTCATCGATGCAACGTTGAATTATCTGGCGCTCAACTTTATGCTTATCCAGCACGTCCTGCCAATCAGCCCAGGAGGCGGCCGGTGCCAGGTAGTCTTCGGGCGTCTCAAACGAGTATCGGGTCTGACTGTGCGCGTCGCTTATGGCGAGCATTGCCAGGAGGATTGACGCAACTGCTGTGTGTCTGAAAGTCACTATCCCGTACCGATATTTCTCGTTTCCTCCAGTGTCCAGCGGGCCGCCGGCAAGTCAAGAAATCGCCAAAAAAAGCACAACTCGTGCGTCTCCGAAACAAACCTGAAACAGATTGCTTGATACCGTTGTCAAACTGTTTTGTATGTTACCTGCGCGCTTGATTATTCTCGTTGCTGTATGGCTGGCCGGCTGTGCGCCGATCGTCATGAGTCCATCCGTTCACACCGACGAATTGCTGTCGGGACAGGCGCTGTTTGACAAACACATTGAAACGTCGGAAATCGACGTAACCAAAATCTTCGCCATCACTGATGAGATGCGTGCCTTTGTGCACAGCAAAGTGCGTGGACATCCACAGGCACGTACACGCCTGAAGCGACTCGTTGGAGGGATGATCGAAGATGGCCTGTTGACGATGGACTATGATGCCGGACGAACGTTCAGCGCTGCAGAGACCTTTGAGCAGCGTTCGGGAAATTGTCTTTCATTCTCTATCCTGTTCGCTGCGCTGGCGCGAGAAGTTGGCCTGGACGTGGCATTCCAGATGGTCGACGTTCCCCCAAGTTTCCGCTCCGACGGAGACGTGATCATGCTCGACAAGCACATCAATGTCCGCATCTTCGGCTTGCGCAAGGATATATTGCACGAGAGCGAATATGTCGTTGACTTCAACCGCGCGGAGTTTCGGGGCAACTATCGGGCGAAGAAAGTGAGCGACAACTACGCTATCGCTCTTTACTACAGCAACGTTGCAGTTGAGTTGATGATCAGTGAGGACTGGGAGTCGGCATTTCGTTTCCTGAAGAAATCCGCTGAGACCGATGCTCGTATTCCCGGAGTTTGGGTGAATCTTGGTGTTTTGTACTCACGGAACGGCATGTCGGAGATGGCGGTTCAGGCGTACCAGCACGCATTGTCGATCCAGCCGTCCAACCGGTCCGCTTTAGTCAACCTGACAACAACACTTGATGAGCTTGGTAGAGAGGAAGAGGCGCAGTACTACTCGAAAAGAGTTGACTACTATCGCAATCGTCATCCGTACTACCACTACTACCTGGCGCAGGCTGCGTATGAAGACGGCAGGCTGGATGATTCCAAGCGGCACCTGTCCAGAGCAATAAAACTTAAGGCCGACGAGCACCAGTTTTACTACCTGCGTGGGTTGGTGCATCAGAAGGGCAACGAAATCAGCCGTGCGGCCGACGACTATGCGCTGGCAAGAGATACCGCAGAGGACCCGAGGGTCATTGCCGGGTATGAGAAGAAGTTGGTGGAACTGGAGTCAACGACCTTCTAGCCGCTAGTCAACTCGTTTGACTCGGATGCCGCGGCTGCTGGACTCTTTCGAGAGTATGAACGAGCCAAGGCTCTTGCTGCGGATGATCACTGCATCACCGACGCCAAGGCGCAGCGTCTTGCTGTCGAGTTGCCGCCACACTTGCCCGTTTTCAAGCGTGATTGTGAGCTTGTTTGCAGCGGACTTCGTGATTTCTTTGATAGCGACAGATTCTGCTTTGATCTGCTCAACTGTAAGGAAGCGCGCATCCACATACCCATCGAAACACGCGAGGCGTTTATCGGCGTTATCAATCTGCCTGCATTTCATCAATGCATCGTCGTCGGCGAGTGCCGGGACCGTGAAGACAAGCAGTAATAGTGATTTCCAGTTATTCATGATGACCTCAAAAAAAAGACCTCCAGGGTTTCCCCTGGAGGTCTGGATCATACACAGGATATCGATTTAGAACTCAAGCGATGCTCTGGCGTAAATGTAACGACCCTGGGTGTCGTAGCTGAACTGAAGCGTGTTCATGTCGTCGTACGCGGTTACGTACGGCGGTTCTTCGTCCAGCAGGTTGCGGACACCGAGCGTGAACGTCATGTCACGCCAGTTGTAGTAGCCCTGTGCATCGAAGTACGTAATCGCATCGGCCGTATTCGACAGGTTTGCAGGAGCTGCATCGATGTCGTCCGTTGCGCTCATGTACCGAGCCGTCAGGTTGGTGCCCCAGTCGTCGCGGGTGAAGGTTACGCCCGCGTTCACCTGCCACTCGGCAAACGTTGCCGGGTTGCCAAATGCCGGATCGCCACCGAAGAAGCCGGCGAGCTGAATCAGTTCGCCGCCGCTGAACGGCAGGTAGTCGTACTCGTCGAGGTATGTGCCGTACAGGCTCAGGTCGATCAGGCCGGCACTCGTCTCAAAACCGTAGTCGACGGCGAAGTCGATACCGCTCGTCTGATACGTCGCGAGGTTGGCGTTCGTCTGAAGTACACCTGAGATCTGCAGGTTCGAATTACGACGCGTCGGAGCGCTTGGTGAAGGCGTTTCGTCGACACCCGGGAATGCGGGACCAACGATCAGACCACACAGAGGATCGGAGAAGTTCGCGCTCGCGTAGCAGGCGGAAATGACCTCAGACGTAGGAGCGGTACCGACAGCGTCCTTGATTTCGATATCGAAGTAGTCGATAGAAACCGTCAGTGCTTCAGCGAAGCTCGGCGTCACAACCACACCAAACGTCAGTGACTCGGAGGTCTCTGGCGTCAGGTTCGGATTACCGCCCTGCAGTGTGGTTGCCTGGAATGTTGCCAGGTTGAAGTTCGGCGCCAGACCGTCTGCCTGGCAGTTCGCAACCGTGTTGGCATCCGTACCTGAGGTACCGTAGTTACGGCATGGGTCAGTGTAGGATTCTGCAGACTGTCGTTGGCCGAGGAACAACTCACTGATATTCGGTGCACGGAATCCTTCAGCAAAGGTGGCACGCAGGCGAACATCGTTGATCGGTGCCCACTCGAGCGCGACCTTGTAGACCGTGTCCGAATCATTGAGGAAGTCAACGTCCGTCCAGCGAGCCGACGCTTCGAGCGTCAACAGCTCAGCCATCGGGGCGCCCGAGAGCAATGGCAAGGCAATCTCACCGTATACCTCATCGACCTGGTACTTACCGCCGGTAACGTTACCCGGGGTGAACGCGATAGCGCCAATTGCTGCGCCGCCATCGGGGTTCGATGAAGCGCTTTCACGGCGGTTCTCGTAGCCGAATGCCCAGCCAATTTCACCGCCTGGCAATTCAACACCACCGAAGTCGCCGGTGAAGTTCACCTGGAACACATTGAGCGTAGACTCTTCCTTGGTGTTTACGCCGACAAAACCGTAAGCAACCTGTGCGGCGGTCATGCTGTCACTGATGAATGGATTGTAGACGCCCGGGCAACCATTGGTTGCGGCCGCGCAAAGCGTCGGGTCCATCATTGCCTCAATGTTCGGACGGTTTGGTCGACCTTCGTCGCGCTGGCTGTCTTCCCATTTGGCAAGCGTGTAGTTCACGTCCCACGACCAGCCGTTCTCAAATTCACCGTCAAGTCCGGCGCCAATGCGCCATGCGTTCACGTCCTGCGTGAAACGACGGCCACCGGACTCCGTCAGGCGCCGAGAAGTCGCTACGTCCTGCGGAGTAGTACAGAGCGGGTTCGACGCGCACAGGAGGTCGCCGAACGGGTTGTTCGGATGTTCCTGTGAGGTGATCCAACCACCGAACGTACCAACCGGTGCGAGCAACTGATCCGATTCACGATTCGAAAAGTTCATTTCGAGCGTCGCGTTGATCGGAAATACCTGTGAATCCGACAGTTCGTAGTTCGCCGCTGCGTATGCGCTGAATACGTCTTGTGGTGTCGTCAGGTAGCTGAGTGCCGCAAAGTTGAATGCATCGGTAGCTGCATTGAACGGACGTACGGTAGTACCGTCGGCATCGAGAACGTGACCGCCGATTGCGGAGTCAGCGCCAAGCGGCGTGAACTGAGCAGGTGTGGTCGTCGGGCTACCGCCACAGATTAACTGTGTACCGTCATCGAAGAACGGACATGCCGAGAACGCGCGATCACCCTGGCGAATTTCTTCGCGCTTGTTGACCTGTACGCCAAGGACGAAGTTGCCTCTGTCGAATGCTGTTCCGAAAACCGCCGAGCCGTTAAGCATCTCGCCATCGCTTTCGTCAGTGATGTCGTAACCGAACTGGAGGTCTACGCCTTCGAAGTTGGTCTTGGTGATGATATTCACAACGCCGGCAATGGCATCAGAACCGTACACGGTCGATGCACCGTCACGCAGCACCTCTATTCTCTCGACGATTGCTGTCGGGATCGTGTTGAGGTCGACAAAGCCGTTAACCGCTGCAGACGCGAAGCGTTTGCCGTTAACCAGTGTCAGTGTACGGCTCGGGCCGAGACCGCGCAGTGAAACAGACGCAATACCCGGGTTGCCGTTGTTAACGCCGGCACCGAAGTCACCGCCGTTTACTGCAGGCATATCCTGGATAAAGTTCTCAAGCGTCAGGTTGCCCGATACGGCAAGGTCTTCCTCGCTCATTACCGTAATTGGGCTGATGCTGTCCGCGTCACTCCTTCTTATACGCGAACCGGTAACGACGACTTCTTCCAATGCGCTCGCGCCGTCGTCCGATTGCGCTATTGCGCCGCCGGGCAATGCCAGCGTAGCACCTAGCGCAACTATCCAGGACCGGCTGGATAACCGTCTTGCTATACTCATAAGTATGCTCCCCACTATGGTGGTTGATAACAAAGGGTCGCGTAGCCGACCGCGACCAGTGGGGCGATATCAGCAGTTCAAAAAAGTGTTGTGAATATGACCCAACAGAAATAGCGTTGATTACATGCAACGGCGTTTTTGTATCGAGGCATTAATGACTCTTTAATCGCTTGGGAAAAGAGAAATTGCAGGCTAGAGAAGAGTTATTCTAAGGCCGCAAAACGGCAACGGCGTTTATTCTTCGTTGCATTATTAACTCTCGTTGTTTTGCAGCAACAAGTTTTTGCGCACGGCTTTTGATGGGCGTATTCTGCTGACACTATGTTTAAAAAAGCCGCCACAGCATTCGTTGCACTCGTCGCCATCGAGCATATTTACATACTTGCTCTGGAGATGTTTCTCTGGACGAAACCGCGAGGACTCGACGCCTTCGGTATGACACTGGAGTACGCTGAGCAAACTAGGGTGCTTGCCGCCAACCAGGGTTTGTACAACGGGTTCCTGGCAGCGGGGCTGATCTGGGCCTTGCTCAAAAAGGAAGAGGGCTTCTCGATTCGAGTGTTCTTTTTGAGCTGCATCATTGTGGCAGGCCTCTTCGGTGCGGCGACCGCGAAGCTTTCTATTCTCTATATACAGGCGACTCCGGCGGCGATTGCTTTGCTGTTAACGCTGATAGCGCGCCGTTCGGCCACCAGATGACGCTTTGCCGCCAAAGCGGCTGATGTATCATCGCGGCCTGCGATACAGCATGAGGTGAATAATGACTCTACGTAAATTCTTCGTGGCCGCCGCTGTGGTGTTGCCGTTTTGTGTCATTGCCGAAGAACAGAGCTGGGATGTAAACAGCATTTCGGGTGATGCCCGTGAGATTGCCATTGATACCACCAGCGGTACGTGGATGAATCTCGACGTCAGCCCTGACGGTTCGACAATTGCGTTCGATATGCTTGGCGATATTTATACGTTACCGATTGATGGTGGCGAAGCAACGTCGATCAACAGTGGACTATCCTGGTCGATGCAGCCACGGTTTTCGCCAGATGGTAGCGAGATCGCCTACACGAGTGACGCAGGTGGCGGTGACAACATCTGGATCATGAATACTGACGGTAGTGAAGCGCGTCAGCTTACTGAAGAGACTTTTCGCCTGCTGAATAATCCGTACTGGTCTCCGGACGGCAATTACATCGCTGCACGCAAACACTTCACGACCGCGCGTTCGCTGGGTACCGGTGAGATCTGGATCTACCATCGCGACGGTGGTAGCGGCATTGCAGTTGTTGAGCGCCCAAACGAGGCGCACCAGAAAGAACTGGGCGAGCCGGCCTGGTCGCCGGACGGTCGCTATATTTATTACTCGCTCAACCAGACACCGGGCGGCACTTTCATCTATGCACAGGATTCAAACGGTGAGGTGTTCGCCATACGCCGTCACGATCTTGAGACTAGCGAGAACGAGCTGTTTATTTCCAGTGCGGGTGGTTCGATTCGGCCGACGCCGTCACCGGATGGCAACAGCATCGCGTTTATTCGTCGTATTCGTAACGTTAGCTCGCTGTTCGTCAAGGACCTGGCGAGCGGTGCTGAGCGTGTCGTTTATGAAGGTCTCGACAAGGATCTGCAGGAAGTCTGGGCAGTGCATGGCACGTACCCAAACTTTGACTGGATGCCAGACTCCGGCAGTATCGTGTTTTGGTCGGGCGGTGGCATCAAGCGAGTCGATGTCGACAGTAAAGAGGTTACGGAGATTCCGTTCCATGTGGCCGACACGCGAACGGTCTACGATGCGCCACGTCCAGGCATTGACGTTGCA
Organism: Epimenia babai; assembly: GCA_011762755.2. Lineage (NCBI taxonomy): Eukaryota > Metazoa > Mollusca > Solenogastres > Cavibelonia > Epimeniidae > Epimenia > Epimenia babai. Next base: position 5,405 of record WURV02184303.1, on the reverse strand, counting down.
CCCACGACATTCAACACAAAGATGGTTCGCAATGCCGAAGTCTCACCGGATGGCAGCACGGTTGTATTTGAAAGCGCTGGTCGACTCTATATAAAGAGTCTTCCCGACGGTAAGCCGAGGAGACTGACCCGTGATGCGACCGATCACTTCGAGTATGACCCGAGTTGGTCGCGTGATGGCCGCAGTATCGTATTTATCACCTGGGACGATGCGGAGTTGGCGCACGTTCACAAAGTTCGTTCGTCGGGCGGTCGTTCTGTACGCCTGACGCGCCAGCCCGGCCACTATCACGGACCGCGCTGGTCGCCGGATGGTTCAACGATCGTTTACCAGGCAAACGGCGGTGGTTGGCTGACGTCACCGGATTGGTCGATGCAGACGGGTGTATTCGCGGTTTCTTCGAACGGTGGTGAGTCTAGGCTTGTCACGGACGGCGGTGACAATCCCCATTACGGTGCACGCAACGATCGCCTGTACGTCACGCGCAACGGCGAGGGTGGTAAGGAGCTTGTCAGCATTGATATGAATGGCGAGAAGCCGCGCACGCACGCGGCGGGCAAGCTTGTTATGCGCTATGAAGTGGCGCCGGACGACGGTTACTTCGCGTTCCGCGAGAACTACCATATCTACGCGCTACCGCTGCCTCCAGGGGGCAAGCCGCTGGATATTTCAACCAGCGTTTCGAGCGTAAATATGAAACGCGCGAGTGGCGACGGTGGCAACTATCCGAACTGGAGCAACGGTGGCGAGACACTCTCATGGTCGCTCGGCGCAACGTTGTACCAAACGGATGTCAGTGAGCTGTTTGCGGTACCGGCGGAGGGCGACGAAGATGGAGGCTACTCGGCACCTGAAACCGGTGTGTCAATGTCGATGGAACTGCAGTCCGACGTTCCGGTCTCGGTCGTTGCGTTGACGGGTGCACGCATCATCACGATGGCGGCTGATGACGGTGGTGTCATCGAGAACGGTGTTATCGTCGTTGATGGCAATCGGATTGCCGCAGTCGGCGCGGCGGGCGAAGTCGAGATTCCGACGGGTGCGGCGAACGTTGACGTATCGGGTAAAACAATCGTTCCGGGCTTCATTGATGCACACGCTCACGGCTCAACGGCGGTCGGTATGATTCCCGAGCAAAACTGGATGCAGTACGCGACGCTGTCGTTGGGTGTCACGACTGTGCACGATCCGTCACATCAGGCCACGAACATCTTTGCCGCAGCCGAGATGCAACGCACTGGCCAGATTCTGGCGCCGCGACTTTTCTCCACGGGTGACATTGTCTACGGCGCGAAGGCGGTCTGGTTTGCCGACATCAATGACCAACAGGATGCCAGTGAACACATCCGTCGTCTTAAATCTCAAGGCGCCGTTAGCGTCAAGAACTACAATCAGCCGCGACGCGAACAGCGTCAACAGGTCGCAGTCGCTGCGCGTGACGAGAATATGTTTGTCGTTGCAGAGGGTGGTTCGCTGTTCCACATGGACCTGTCCATGGTTGCGGATGGTAATAGCACGATCGAGCACAACATTCCGCAGGAGACCTTGTATGACGACGTGCTGCAGTTCTGGGGTCAGACGAACGTTGCCTACACACCGACGCTGGTTGTGACCTACGGCGGCTTGACGGCTGAGCACTACTGGTACGCCGCGACGGAAGTCTGGAAGCACCCGATTCTGTCGAACTTCGTTCCACCGCACGTACTGCAACCGGCATCGATTCGTCGTACGAAGGCGCCCGAAGAAGACTACTATCACATCACGGCGGCGCGAGCCGCCAAGCAGCTCGCCGATGCGGGCGTACTGGTAAGCATCGGCGCTCACGGTCAGCGAGAAGGCCTCGCAAGCCATTGGGAAATGTGGGGCTTTGCACAGGGCGGTATGTCACCGCTTGAAGTACTGCGGACTGCAACCACGGCACCGGCAGAAGCACTCGGTTACATCGACGATATTGGTACTGTCGAAGTTGGTAAGCTCGCGGACCTCGTTGTTCTTGATGCCAATCCGCTCGACGACATCTACCAGACTGACAAGGTTAACAAGGTAATGTTGAATGGCCGACTGTACGACGCACGGACAATGAACGAAGAAGTCACGGGTGATCGCACGACACAACCGTTCTACTGGCAGTAGCTATAGAATCGGGCAGCATCAGGAGGTCGGTAGCTATGCATATCATCACCGTCATCATTGGCCTTATTGTTGGTGCTGCCGTTGGCGCTGGTAGTGGTGGCCTGTTCGGTGCGTTAGCGGGTGCGTTGATCGCATCGCTTTTGTACCAACTGGCCGGGGCGAAAACTCTCATCACAAAGCTCGCCCACCGACTGGACGCTATCGAACGGCGTCAGCAAGCGGTGTCTGTGGAGGAGCCGAAGCCGGCCGTAGTCAGAAAGACCGCGACGCCAGAGCGTGTCTCGATCTACGAACCCGAAGTAGCGGCTGAACAGCCTGCCGAAACGCCTTTTGCAGCAACCGTTTCGGCACCGCAGCCGGAAGTCAAAGTTCATGAGCGCACGCCGGTCGAGCCATATGAACCAAGCACGGTCGAGCACCTGTTTGACGTTGTGAAACGTTGGTTGATGACGGGTAATCCGTTCGTCAAGGCGGGCGTCGTCATGTCATTCATTGGTGTGGCTTTCCTGCTCAAGTACGTGGTCGACAACTCGCTCATCGAGATTCCAGTCGGTGTGCGCTATTTCTTTGTCGCCGCGTTCGCGACTGTGCTTATGTGGCTGGGCTGGCGCATGCGAGAGTCGCATCGCGTTTATGCTTTGAGCTTGCAGGGAGGTGCCATTGGCATACTCTTCCTCGTCGTGTTTGCCGCGTTCCAGTTGCATAACTTACTGGCGCCCGGAATTGCATTCTTGGTGCTTGTGTTGCTCACGGTTGCCACTGGGTATCTCGGGGTCCGGCAGGAGTCGCGTGCGCTCGCGATACTGGGTACGACCGGCGGATTTCTTGCACCTTTGCTTGTCTCCACGGGCAGCGGTAATCACATTGCGTTGTTCGGCTACTACCTGGTGTTGAATTGTGCCGTGCTCGGTGTTGCATGGGTGCGTGCGTGGCGCGAACTGAACATTATCGGTTTCGTATTTACGTTCGGTGTTGGCACGTTATGGGGTATGCAGTACTACGTGCCTGAAAAATTCATGACGACGGAACCATTTCTTGTTGCGTTCTTTGTTTTCTACACTGTCATTGCAATCTTGTTCGCTTTCAAAAGCAAACCGCAGCTGCGCGGATACGTTGATGGCACGCTCGTCTTCGGTACGCCGACAATCGCATTCGCGCTGCAATCGCAGATGCTGGGTGATTCGGAGTACGGTATGGCTATTTCGGCTGCCGTAGTCGCGATCTTCTATGCGGTGCTCGCTGTCTGGCTATGGAAGCGCCGGGACGATCGATTCGATTTGCTGCGTCAATCGTTCACAGCCCTAAGTGTTGCATCGGGAACAATCGCTGTTCCGCTGGCACTCGATGATCGCTGGACGGCGATCGCGTGGGCACTCGAAGGCGCGGCGCTTGTATGGATTGGTGTTCGCCAATCAACTTCGCTTGCGAAGGCGGCTGGCATTATTTTGTCATTTGGCAGTGGTGTCGCGTTTGCCCGATTCGGCTGGGACAACGGTCTCGGATTACCTGTATTCAATGGCAACTACATCGGCGCTGTGTTGATAAGTGTCGCTGCCATGTATTCGGCGTGGTTGCTTCGCGATAATGAGCGAAACCGCGAGTGGCAAAGGATTGCGTCGATCGCGCTTCTGGTGTGGGGTCTCCTCTGGTGGTTCGGCGCGGGTGGCCGTGAGATTGTTGATCGCGCCTTGCATCGGCATACCTTACATCTGATGTTGTTGTTTGGTTCGCTAAGCTTCGCTGCCATCGCGTACGCTGGTCAACGACTCAATTGGCTCAGCTGCCGTCGCGCAACGCTAGGCTTGTTGCCGCTGCTGACGATCGGCGCACTGCTGTACCTCATCGATCATGATCACTTCCTGCGGGGATTCGGCATCCTGGCCTGGGCCGTTGCGATCTTCGGTCATCTGTACGTACTCAAACTCTACGGTGATCGCCGGATCATCGCATGGTGGCACGTGGGTGGTGCGTTGTTGTTCGCGGCGATGACGGGCTACGAAGTCTTTTGGCAGATTGATGAGTTTGTGATCAACGAGGTATGGGCGTTTACGGGATCAATGCTTTCACTGGCAGCGATCGCGGTTGTTTTGATTAAACAACACGGCAGCATGCAGTGGCCGTTTGCAACCCAGTACACAGCCTATTACCGGTCGGCACTTGTGATATCCGGGGTCTATTTGTTCTTTGTCCTGCTTGTGTGTATCAACGATCCGGGCAGCCCGGCGCCGCTGCCGTATGTACCCGTACTGAATCCGCTGGACGTGCTTTCGTTTATCGGACTGTTCCTCGCGCTGTACGTCATGCGCAATGATCATATGGCGCTTGGCATCAACGAAGAGAATAAGACGGTTCTCGGCTTGTGGGGCGGCACGGCATTTATCTTTGCGACGCTTGCGTTGGTGCGTGCTGTGCATCATATCGCCGGGGTCCTGTGGGATGATGGCGCGATGATGGATTCCACTGTTATGCAGGCTTCACTCACTATCTTCTGGGCAGTTCTGGGGGTGTCCGGCATGCTGTTCGGCAACAAGCGAGTGAATCGCAACATCTGGATTATCGGCGTCGGCTTGATGGCAGTGGTGGTTCTCAAGCTCATGGTTGTCGATATGTCCAATACAGGTACCCTGGCTCGCATCGTCTCGTTCCTCGGCGTCGGTATTTTGCTACTGATTGTTGGCTACTTTGCGCCGGTGCCGCCGCGCGATCATTCGTCAGAATCAACACTGAACAATCGATTCGAATAAGAACGCAACAGGCTGTCGCCAGTTGGGTCGACTCCCGCTATTTCTGTTCAAAATGTGAAAAATATCCCAATCGCGCATTGGTGCGTGATTTCGTGTTTAAAATCCGCCACGATGCGCTGCGGTTACGACTGGGAAAAGTAACAAGGGGGGATCTACCGACAATGGCAATGATTGAGCCGGTCAGCCTGGATGACCAAACGCCGCATGGGGAATTGTTGCGGCAGCACAAGGAACGCGTTTCGGGCCACCTGAATTTTTTTGGCACGCTTGCCAGGTCACCAGCTGTATTCAATAGCTATCTAAATGGTACCGCGGCGTTGGCATCGGGCGTGGTTTCCAACTCGGAATCATTGAAGCAATCACCGACAGTATTGAGGTTGGAAAGGAGGAAGTGTCGATAAATCTCCACTACCTCCCTTTTTTAAAAGGCGACAACTTAGCAACGCATGAACAGTGATGCGGTGAAGGCGCAGGGCAGAAAGCGCAAGCGCGGCAAGGCGCATCGTGGCCTGTCTCTGATCCAGAAGC
>WURV02184292.1:0-12967 GCA_011762755.2 Epimenia babai | reverse complement strand
TTTTGCTGGTGATAAAAGCATGTACTAACGTTTCACACAGTTCAGGTTTCAAGTACCGAGAGATGGATCGAATGTTGGCCATATCTTGCATGTGAAGGCGTAGATCACGTTAGATATGCAGTAGGTGTGTGAGCCTATGACAGTAACAGTGGTTTTATTAATAATGATAAGATCTCCTGTGTCAATTTGTTTGCAAAGTTTGCAGCATGGCTTATGGCATGGTCTCGTATCAGTGACTCAGGCGATCAGATGGTAATTAATTCACTGGTTACTAGTCTGCGTTTGAGATTCGGTGGTTGTCGGTAGGCAATGATGGGTTTGTCAGGAATGGCCCTTCTCAGTGTAGGATAATTTTGGAGAATGGGCTTAAGTTCGTTTTTTTTGTGTGGTGGGATTCATCTGTTGGCCCTATGTGATGACGAGTGATGTACGGTTGTTGTTTTTATTGTGGGATTATAGGCAAAGAGTTGATTTCGCGGCTTACGTTTAGCTTTGTTTATTTCCTCATTGATTAAAGATGGCTTGTAATTAAGTGAGATCAGTGCTTGGCGTAGATTATTGAACTTTTTGTAGGCATCATTTTTATCAGAGTAAATGAGATTGTAACGTAGCGCTTGGCTGTATACTATAGACCTGGTAGTGTGTCGCTGATGAGAACTAATTTTGCAGCCGGTGATTCCGTGCAGTAGATTTCTGTAGTCCCAATTGCACGTGCTGTATGGTTATTCACACGAGACCGTATTTTATGGTCGTTGTAAAACTGAAAGGAAAACAAGCTATTCTTTATGAATGATATCGATGTCTGACTACAACCTTAATGGTTTTCATCACTACGCAATATTAAGCGTTAAAAGTCTATTTTTCCGTGAATAAATAGACTTTATAGCTTTTTCATGGTTATTCATATACATTGGGTATACTAATATCGAGCCAAAATTCTTTGTGCCATCTTAGTCTGTCAAGTGACTTCTAGATACCTACAATGTTTCCAATGTTGATTGCCCAGTGTGGACGCGGTGTGAAATATTTTGTAGAACCTGGACTCATTAAAAAACTTATATTTGTTTATTTATGATTAACAAATGCACCTCTTTTGGGCGTTATATAGGAAGAAAGAATGCGTTTATCAAGTGTGTAACATCGGTTAATGATCCGTGGCCAGTTATTACGTGTAACTACGTGGTTATGTTGCGCAACTTATCCATCTAGGGTAAGATTCCCAAGGGACCCTCCAAGACATTGAAGCGTGTAATATTCACTATGATGTGGCGATGAGATAAAATGCTACCCACGGTGCCAGATTATTGGATCGTCCGAGCGTACAGATACGCGATACTGAATTAGTACAGGATGAGATCAAACCCATACCTCTCTATTTCTCGGACCATTATAACCAATAGCTATGGGAATATTAGACAACCCCACGTTTAAAAAAGTCTTCCGTCAAGGGCGTATAATTTGTGTATTACCACGTTATTCCACAATTGGATCATGCTGTCATTAATAACAGGAAAGATGTGAGATAGGTCGATGATAAAACACACAATCGACCCATAATATTGTCAGTAGATAACATAATCTATATACTATAGCAGCATCTGAAGTTTTAATCGTCAATGCCTCACTTCAGAATAGGCTCATCCATGTATTTTCGTCAGCCTTCATCTCCAAAATATGATGAAATTGTAATTTAATGGCTTTATCCCCATTTCCTTTCATTTAAATTTTATTGTTTCGAGTACGGCCCGTGTTTATGCATCTAAATTTATACAAATTCGGGATATTTTCTTAAGATGCAAATGCAGTCCTGAAAGCTTGTCTACCCGACGGTCCATAATGGGATCTTCGTCAGACATGATGTAACCATGGTTTTGTCACTTATAAGCCAACGAGGTGTCGAATTATGTTTCCGCGCAGTGTGTTTTCTGAGGGAAGAAAACATGCTTTATTTAATTTGCACGGAAGTCATCTAACTACATCGTCAGCATTAACCCCACTGTATTCAGCGCTATCCCCGAAAGGTCGCGAACACGCGAGGCAGCCGCAGCAATTCATCCAAGGAAATTAGTCTTTTGTGGCGGGTCAAATGTAATTTCGGCACATTGAATTATAATGTGCGGGGAAATAACCGAATTTGTATGAGAGTGTGAATAAAGTGAACAAAGGCAAACCGATGGGGTAACTGTATGGGTGGGTTAGGTTGCTTAAAAGGGACATATAGCCTATATATAGTACGTTTCGAGGTTGGACAGCAGGAAGTGGAAACATCGAACGGTGAATATCACGATTCAACAGCGTGCGGGTCCATTACAATCGTATAGTCTCTACAACTGATACTATCGATCTTCGCGCCATTGTCCCTTTCTCCTTAGAGACTATACAACTTTATAGCGGATCATGCTTCTTTGACCCACGCCTTAAGTAAATATTATATACACCGCGAGAAATAATAATGATCTGGGTAAATCAAAGTCGATTGATTATGTAGGCAGATAAGTATAACTATAACATTAGAGACATAGGTTATTCACAGTGTTTACTGATGTAAAGTGTATTTGACAGCTAAGCTAATAAGTATCCTCAATCAAATATACAGTATTTCATTTCATTATGTGCATATTGTAAATATTTCGTTAGTAATGCGGTTAATTTTATTTTTTTATTAACAAGTAATAATACGTACACTATAAAACTACAATTTTTACATGTGATAAAATAAATATTCATGAAATTGCTAAGCGACTAGTCTAATCCACTGTATGCATGCGATAGAAAGGGAATTAATTTTTAGTTAAAATTAGCTAGCTAAAATTTAGATACGTAGACTGAAGTTTTTGCTGGTGATATTTTTTTTATTTCCCTATAATACTGTACACTGTTTAAAACAAACACAATCGGCCGCATTCACTCATTAATACCTCGCTAATGTTCGGAGAGATCTAACCTTAGTTAGCGCTCGAGCTCAATCCGAATTTCTTCGTGAAAAAAAAAAGTTTAAAACAATGCCTCGCCTCATTCCATATGATTTACGTAAAGTGACAGGTGGAAGCGGATGGCACTGCAAAAATGTAACAGAGACGGAATCCGGCAATAATTAACGATGCAGTAGGTTACATTTGGAACCCATCGATCGATGCTATTAAACGTTACCCCTCTTTGTAATGGAATCACTTTAATGTACTACACTTTGAAGCAATGCTCGAACTTCCTTATTACCTCATATATAGCCATTGGCGAATGCGCAGACGGAAATAGCGCCGCAGTCGTTTACCGCCGTTGCCTTCTGTATATTATTTATGGACATCCAATTCGATTCAAGGCGTGAATGTTTCAATGCATTTAATAGGCTGAATAGTTGAAACTGAAAAAGGGATAGCGTGGTGTGTGACTTGAGTAGGCACTCTCTTGAAATTTGCAACCAGTGATGTGCAAGTGGAGTCTGTGAAGTGATCTGGCGATGTAAGAGCGAGGGGTGAATACTCGAACGGTGCGCTGTTCTAAGGTTCCTAGGGTTGAGAACGTTGGTTGATAGATTCATAGAAATTATCGATTTTGACTGCCTTTTGAAGGCAACCAACAAAAAATTCGTTGCAAAAACACCCAATTCAATAATGAACATATTTTTAGTAATAAGCAGTTAATACTTGATTTTTCGTTGTCTTCCACGTGTACAATACCGATTCAACTAGTTTTATCATAGCTTTCATCCTTTTTATATAGAATTGGTTACAAGTCAATTTGTTTTATATAGACAACATAGACATGCGCGGTAGAGACTGTCTTTGGAACGTTTGTAGTTTTCGTCGGAATAACTCGCAGTCTTAAGTTTTTAATAAACATACCGAAATTATTTTTGGAATAAGACCGTTATTCCATTTAGACCGTTTTTTAATATTTCCACTTCTCTTAATTTAATTATTTAAGATTAATGCCAAAGGTTATCTGGTTCTCTGTTGAAAAGTTGAACCTTGGGTGCGGGTTTAAATATTTAAACCCATTTATGTACATAAGTGATGTAGAAGGGAATTGGTACTACAAGCTATTGCTTCTTCCGCTTTCCCTTCCTAAAACCTATATATACAGTATCATGTTATACTTACATAGCCTACTAGAAGTGTAATATTATTGTGTATGTTTTAATATTGTAGTAAATACATTGGCTAATAATGAGACAATCAATATTGAAATTGCGACTGAAATTAACTATTAATAAAAAAGGAGCATTTATTGTTTCTTCCTATTTATTAATCTTCTTTAAATGTCGGGGAGGTATTCAGAACCATTCAAGAGAGTTTTATTAAGAATTTGTTAGTGGACGTTCGTGTGCTTGACGAATATAACGCAGGTTGCAAACGTAATCCGACGGCATGATGATCATACCTTTTACAGTGACGGGGATTTCCGAACGAAGAAGCGTGGGGTATAGTCAAGAGATAAGCATCATTAGTTTTCACAAGACTTTGGGTGATTGGTGCTGACCTAGAGCCGGAAGAAGCCATCGTTGGTCGGCGAAAAACATGTAATCGGATTAATACTTAGGAATGACGTTAACAAGCGGAAAGGTTCATAGAGCGACATGGTTTGTATACAGAACAGACACGCCATTCTTAAAAATTATGTTGGCCAACAAAGAAAGTATGATTTGTTTGATGTTCTGATTTGTAACTTCTGAATACGGGGTCTCACTTCGGAACAGAGGGAAAAGAGTTCTAGAACCGTGGAAAAATTAACGATTTTGCGCGATTATGTCCACATGATGAGGGAGCTAAACAAAAACTATTCGGGCGTGAATAGATAGGAGAGAGACCATACTGGCAGATATAATAATATGAGTGTAAATGTTGGTAAGGAAGGTAAGAAATTCAACGAGCAAGGTATGTATAACAGATTAACCCGAGGTATGGATAATCAAGGAATAAACAAGCGTGGTAATGGAAACTGGAGTGACAACAGTAAGAGAAATTCAGAAATCCTTCCTCCCACTAAACACGATGTGACAATGAAATGACATTTTCTCTAGAAGGCACAACAATGCGAATATTCAAAACGACTGATTCTTCTATGCTTTAATGCTTTGCATTGAATATAATGCTTTAAAGGTGACGCATTGTTTGAGTGACCGCCAATTTGTCGACTTTCCGTTACGTAAACTGTGTAGAAAGCTTCATAGAACCACATTGGCTACCGTTATTACCATCGCATGTAACAATTAGGTAAGCGAGTGTATATTTAGCTGGATACTAATGTACAAAACTCAAAGGCTAGTTTGCATGAGAGTTATATGACATGGTCCTGGAAATCGAGGGGAAAATCCGTAGAATGCGGAGAGAAAGCCGCGTAGTCTGTCCAACCGCAAGTTCTTGGTCAATTCGCTGAGTGAAACATATCAGTTTTATACCGTACGAAAACAACAAATATTTACTGAGAAAAGTCAATATACCGGCGTATTATGCGACCGTAGATGGAAACCATGGCTTTATAGCACGCATTTGTGGCGTAACGATAGTATTTGCTTAGTTTATGGAACGTGCTTTGTTAATCCAAGCTTTCTAGTTATTATAACCTTTTACGCGGGAACGAGACATCTTTGTCAAATATAAGTAACGGGTCTATTCGCCTCTTTATATTATATTTATAGATATTCATATAGCACGCCCTACGGATGGGAGCACGTGTGTGCGGGGATAGGCGGTGGTCTGTGAGCAGAGTGCCACGCGTGATTGGTGGTGAGTGAATGTTGCCATCGACACCTACTATATATATATCACCTTTATTAGGAAAAAAATCCAACACAAACATATGACAGAAGAAGGTAACTACATCAATAGTCTAATAATAATAATAATAATAATAATAATAATAAACAGCACAACATATAGCGTATATTAACGGTGGTTGGGTGTGATCCATTTAAATGAAACATTAGGGGGGGGGGGTCATGGCCTATTTTATCGTGCCGTCCATTGTGAGACTCGGAATTTTCACTGTAATATTTGATACATCAAGCTCATACAATTGTGCGAGAACTATTCAGAATTCCAAGGGTCATTTATACCCAATAACATAACTTGCACTTCAAATAAAGGACATTTATCATTTAGACTACGCAGAATTCCCCCCCCCCCAAAAAAAAAAAAATAATAATAATTATCTGGTATCTATAGTGGTATATGAATAACACAGAACAAAGACAGATTTATTCCCCTTTAGTGAGAGTATGATTTACTGTATGTAGGTAGAGATCACATTGCGATTTTGAGTCCTAATCACATTATCTACATACGCGGATTTCTTTACCAGCAATGATCGAGCACATTCGATAACTTAATTGCGGTGTTTGAGTTGTTAACGTTAATAGTAGCTAGTCAACGTGGGTCATGAATAATGAATCGTTAATGGGAGGGAATACACGCAGAAGACCTGTACACATTGTGAGTTTGGGTCCAATCAAACGCAATTAGTTTCCTCGGTTATTTCTCAGACTGTACCTATGTAAAGTGTGTATATCGAAATTATGTGGAAGATGTTTGTTGACGTTGGGCGCATATATGCAATGCTTCTGCTACCAAACAATAAAATCATTTAAATATAACTAAGAATTATATCAACAATATCATTCTGTGCAGAGTGGATCAGCAATCGGGAAATCTGGTGTTTGAAATTCTCCAAAATTTCTGTGGGACTAATAAAAAGGTGTTAATTATTATATTATTGTGAATAAATTATCAACCATAAAACATACCACAAAACCATTAAATTTATGGGTGAAATCGACACTTGTTACTTTATAGCATTATTATGTCTCTTATTTCGTGTTTGACTATATACCGTATGGTGTCTAATATATACAACAATGACCGTTACTGATGAGGTAAACCTCTTCACAAACATTGACAAACATTTATATAAAACCCCATTTGTTCGCAACCACAATCAAGATACGTTCGCAGTGGGAACGTAGCCACATGGACTCATTGTCCCTCGTCATTACATTGGTCGCTAGACATAGCAGCGGCCATTGTAGACTGTCCACTCATTCGGACCTGGTTGTCGATAACGTTTTACGGCTGCCACTTCGACGAACATTCCAGTCACGATGAACGCCGAAAGAATTTACCTATTAATAAGCCTGTTTCTTTTATTTGATTTGCTGTTTTGTCAAAGATATTTTCGAAGACATGTACACAAAGTAGGAAGAGCTTCTCGAAGAAGGGATGTTTGTTCTAGATCTTGTGTCGAATGCGCCCTACACTGCGCGCAACTCCTCGATTGCAATTCCTTCAACTTCCCATGCGGGTCACCGAAAGTGCACTGCACTAACTTCACTAAAAACTGCGGTTTATTGATAGGCAACATGGATGAGATGGTTACTATGGAACTGATTGACAACTGTCACTACACGAAGGTAGGTCCCTTTATCTGATGCAGCGTGATCAAAATGCGATATAATTGTCAAATAATAGCTTGGGTCGTTCTTGGTGAACCTATGAACCTTTCAGCCTACACTCGTAGAGATAAAAATGGCAGAATAATTTTTAGTGAATGGAGAGCAATGGTGACCTCGCATCTTTGCGTTTTACTAGCAACGTCAATAGTTTAGTTCACTACGATTTTTTAAATCTAATGATATTCAGTAATATGAGGTACGGCAACGTGTTTGATGAAATCTGTAGGATTTAGTTGTACCTAATCTTTATGGACTTTATTTAGATGGACAACAAATAAAATTCATAGGTATTTACCGAAAGTCCTGATTTTTAGTACACACCCTGTGTATGTAGTACAAAATATTTACTAATGAGCCCATGTGAATTCCTCGGATAATTACATAGAGATGTCTTTTTAGTTGAGATTAGAGTGTGTTTAAGTGTGTGATTGAGCAGAGTTAAGGTGGTAAATTGTTCCAGATGTGTGCCGCGGCGGAAGAGAATATCCCGTTGCTGCGTTACGGACATTTAGTATTATTAATAAAGTAGCACTGAAAGCTCGCCTTTTCCCATTTTTCCGTTAACTTCGTCTTGCTGTGATATGATCCCGTGCACATTGTCTCGACGTGTGTTTCTTGTCATGTGCCTAACGCATCTTTTATATATTGTTGGACATAACAGTAGATTACGTATTTTGTGTTATACTTTGAATTGTGAAGCCAGTGGAGTTGGTGTAGTAGTGAAATTTCCTAAGTATAAATATAAGTTTAGCTGTTGTGTTTTGTATTTTAGTAGCCTGTTTGTAAGTGTTTGGAGTAAATTAATGTGAAGGGTGTTACAGAATTCTAACTTGGATGTAATGAAGGTATGTATTAGTGATTCTGTTGCTGGTTGTGTGAGGTATTGTCGTAGACAATCTGCATGTAGCATGTTTTGATGATTTTGTTAACGTGTTGCCTCAGAGTTACACGTTTGTCAAAGATCACACCGATGTTGTTGCGGACGTGTGAGGAAGTGGGTTGGATTGTGATGCTGCCAAGTGTGAGTGTGCAATGAGGTTTAGGTTTGTGTCTTGAGTGTGATGATTAAGCATTCTATTTTGTCTGTATTAAGTTGTAATATGTAGGTTTTCATTTTCGTGTACTGTGTCAAATGGGTTGTCTAGATAAGTAGAAAGGAATATTTGCGAGCCATCTGCAGGTAGTTGGTAGTTAATTTAAAAAATTGTTAAGAATGCTTGTTAAAGTCAATACATAAAATATATACATATATATCATTATAGATTCATATGATAATGTAATTACTGTTTTAGAAAGTGCAGAAAATTCATAACTCTAATACAGGGGATACAGTTCAAAGTCGAACTCGGTATGTCATAAATGACTCGAAAATAAAATAGACATATACAGTTAAGACCACACATAAAGAAAATAGTTAACAATCTAAAATAGAGTTTAAAGCATAAAACTATAATCAGTCCTGACTTGCATGAGGAATATGATGTGATAAAAACAATTGGATATATCAGAACAGAGAGCTATAGATCGACGATGGGAAAAAGATGAGTTTTGATAGCCTTTTTAAATGATTCAAGAGTGGCAATTGTTTGAATGTTTGCAGGAAGCTTTTTCCAAAGTGTAGGAGCTACCTTCATAAAACACCGGCCGCCCATAGTTTTCAGTGTAATTCTTGGATCAGAAAATAGCAATCTGTTTGCTTATCGGTTGCCTGCGAACATGTATTAATACAAGGTCACAAATATAAGAAGCCATATCATGAATCGATTTAAACCTTAATACCAAAATTTTGAATTCAATTCGTTTCTGAATTGGGAGCCAGTAAAGATCGTTCAAAATTTGAGTAATTCGATCATATTTGCGATGTTAATTAGGTTAGCCAATGTGGTTCCATAAATAGTTGGAGAGAAATGCACAGGAAAAAACCTATACCCCATCAGGGGTATAGGTTTTTTCCTGTGCATTTCTCTCGATCATATTTCTTAGTTTTACATACAAGAGGAGCAGCTGCATTATGGGCTAGTTGGAGTTTATGAGTTAAGTGACCAGATATACCAAAGAGGAGTGAGTTGCAGTTATCAAGTCGTCATGTAAGATATGCATGCACAATTTTTTCTGTAGTCTGGCGATCGAGATATTTACGCACTTTAGATAATAGTTGATGTAGAAATACGCAGATTTGGCGACAGAGTTCACATGACTTTCCATAGACAAGTTACGGTCAAAAATGACTCATCGGTTCTTAACCGTAAAGAGATATTTTCAATTTTATTAATTGGCTGATTTGTACACAAAAGTAAAATTCTGTTTTGCTGTTGTTCAATTTAAGCTTATTTGATGACATCCATTTATGAATTATATTGTCTGTATATAATACACGCAAAGACATATACAGAGAATGCTTATGGAAATTTATGACAACATCGAGTCATCGACGTCTATCTGCCTGCCTTTTCTCTAATATTTTATATAATAAAAAAGCATGGGTAATCAATTATTAACTTGTATAAAGCTTTTAAGTAAATGAATCGACGAATCAAAACATCTATTGCACCTGAACTAGTATATGAACATGGTCCGGCTCATTGATAGACAATTTCTCGCTCGCTGTCATTCTTATCGCCAGGTGGCCTCTTTTCTGTAGACTGTAGTCGCCAGCGCCATTTATCGTTTCCGATATTCATTCGTCGTTCATCTTGCAGGTATGATTGAATGTCTAGTCACTAGTTTATTTATTAATAATTTCCAGCTCCCTCGAGTTTACGCCGCTTCTGCAGTCGCGTGGGATTTCTGCCGAGATGGTTCCAGTTTAGATTACGTGGTAGTTACAGAAGCTGGCACGTATATATATGACGATATATCGGAGCTGATAGGGGGGAGGCCGTGCCAAAAGCTGCTATCTCTAGAAAGAATTTTCTCCGGATTTCCGGATTTGCCCGCCACTGGGGACATCGACAGTATAGCCCTTGATGATTGGAGCACAATGATGTTATACAGCGGTACGTCTGTCTCGTTACACGGTTGCACACTGACATATCAGTCACATTGGTGTTGAATACTATAGTGTTAACAGGCTTTGAAGTGCAATTGGACTAAGCTAATCGTTTAATTTTACATTATAGATGTAAATATAAATTGCGTTATTGAAGGTAACTATTTATATTAGTATTGTGGCCGTCAAATTTCGTGCTGCGTAATTTCGTCGGTTGCAAATGGGTTGAAGGTAGTCGTTAAAAGGAAAACTTATTTAAAAACAATGATACCCAAAAGATATTCGATCCAGTTGTTCTTGCCAATAGTATAAATGAGGAATTTAAAATTCTTGTGTATTGTTTGGAGAAAAACGTCTAGATTGCATTTTTAAAGGACAGATTATATCATCAAAATTCATGTAACATAGTCTTCAAATAGCTAAGTTATGTCCTTACGGGGCTACTTCAGTGATAAATCTATTGCCTGCTGTCTTTTGACTTGGAGTCAATGTGATAGTGTGCAACTAAGAACAAAACCCTAACTCTCACTTAATATTTTTATTACATACCATATAATTGTTTTATTCAGTAATATACGCTATAGTTTATTGCCTGTCTGTTTCAGGTGGTTCAGTGTGGGCCTGGGAAGCAACTGCTCGGTCACTTAGACCAAAAGTGGGCTACCCGAAAACGATGGAGTCTCTGTACGGAGGAAAAATCACGGCGTTCCCAAAGTGGGTGACGTCACGGTATCACAGACGTCTCGAGCGGCACTTCTTTGACGAAAGACTTTATATACATGTGACATACCCTGGATTAGACGACGTCATTGTTAACGTAACTCTTCAACAAGAGGCTCGCGACGACGTAGGTTTTGATCAGAATCCCTGGCACACGTTACCCCCGGGCGTGGTTGCCGTTGCGCAGATTGGTGTAGGAAGTAATAAGTACGCGATGTTCACAGAAAATAACGTAGTCTATGTCTTAGATATTATGTACAGCATCAATCCATCATCTCCTCATCTCGTCCTCACAAAGCACGGCAGTATGGATTTCGCGTGAAAAGCGGATAAGTGCTATTATTTTCACAATGGGGAAGCTTCCCTCAAATATCACCGTTTCTCAAATCTTATGGCAAGAGTACTTGTGGAGCGACACGAGTGAAAGATTAAGCCCCATTTCGCAGGGCATATTTCTCTTATACCCGATAAAATTCGTCGCAGGCAGAATAATATTAGCACAGTGCACATATATATAATATGTCTATATATGAATGATTATAAGCCTCGGGGCGTGTAAGCCGTATTCCATGTGTTTTCTAGTTGATCATAATAACAATAATTAACAATAAATTTGTGAAGTGTCTTTGATAGCCATGTGTTAACAGGGCACTATAAATCAATAAAATTTCATTTCATCAACCTCTGGTTGTGACATAGGGACGTCAGCAGTCGCCACTTAGGACCGATGACCGCGTGTAGGCAATACATGGTGACAATAGATTGTCGGTGTTCAATCTAAATATCAAGAACAACCCCTCAGTATCGATGCAACAAGCTCAGTCCTGGTATTTTGGTAACAACTTATTGACAGGCCGAGCGGTCGTTTAGCCACTTTTGTGTATCGAGTACTCCTGTACCTGCATATGAACAACACCGTCAAATTTAGTTGGCTGTCTTTTGTATAATCTAACCCCCATGACCTGGCATGAGTGAAATTTGGCTAAACCAACGTATTCCCAACTCCATAACATCATTTAGGTTCCATGTAAAAACGATACTAAAAGACCAGCTTTTACAGCGCTGGCGTGCAGACGTTATGCACCCTCTTGCACAATTTATCGAATGTTTAAACATAAGCTAGAGTTCGAACCGTATCTTACCAATCTGCCACCAGCCAAGCATATTTCGATGTGTCGATATCGTACCACCAATCATCGTCTGCCCGTACAAACAGGAAGATATGTTAATATACCTAGAGAGCTAAGACTTTGTATCCTATGTGCGTCACGTGATATAGCCGATGAATTTCATTACATAATGCTATGTCCTTTTTTCGCCATCCAAAGATCCAAGTATATTAAAAAGTACTTCTATACCAGACCAAATTCTCAGAAATTTTGCGACCTATTCAATTCAAACGGTGCCTCCAGTAATCTATCTCTATTCTGCAAAATTATCATGGCACACTTCTGGGCTCCATAGTTCACTGTCGCCGTATTATTACTACTAATAATACTGATTTTGCACTTACGGTGTCTATTACATAATATAGTTCAAGTTCATTACTTACCGGTGGGGAACTACTTCTGTATTGCCATATTAGCTATATTTATTAATTTCGTTTATTTTTTATACCTTAAAACTAGTTTATAGTATATTACGTGTATCTGAAGTGTTAGTATATTTGGTGTGTCTGCATAAGTGCATCGCTCATATAATTGATCGCAGTTATGTTGTTCACTGTTTGGTCACTCTCAATCTCTTGCCGCCATGTTGTTCATTGATCACTTACTCAAGATTTCTCATTTATTACGAACATTTTATTGTAC
>WURV02184281.1:0-12968 GCA_011762755.2 Epimenia babai | reverse complement strand
CACAGCAGGTCTATAGCATGGCTTGGGTTGCTGAAACACTCCTAGAATTTTTTAAAGAACAGCCATAAAACATGACTCTCATCTCTTCTAAAACAGTCATATGTTCACATGTTATTTTTGCTTTTTGCTAATATATTATTTTGGCTCTGGCTAAGATAAATGAGTTTGATAAGCATAAAATAGTGTTATCACATCAGCAAGGACATTAACAAAGAGAAATGGCTCTCCAAACTGGGTATTCTAGAAATAGCTTCTGCCATGTTATCAATAAATACAACAAAATTGGACTGGATAAAGACAAGCAAAGATGATAGTGGTAAGCCTAAGAAACTGTCTGGAAAAGATGAACACTACCTTAAGGTTACATCACTGAGTGACAGGCGGAGAACAAGCACTAATCTCGTGAGTAAACTAGAAAAAGTACAGGCACTAAAGTTGACGCATAAACTCTTCCTAGAAGTCTTGCTCAAAGTGGTATGCATGGAAGGGTTGCGGCCACAAAACCGTATTTATGAGAGACTCCAATTGGCCAGAAGTCATGGACTGATGATCAATGGAAGGTGTTGTAGACTGATGAGTCAAAATTTGAAATTTTTGGTTCCCACAGGTGGAGCGTGGGTGAGAAGTGCGATAAATGATGTCTCCAGCTTACAGTTAAGCATGGCAGAGGTTCTGTCACGGTTTGGGGTGTCGTCACAGCCAGTGGCGTCGGGGATTTAGTGAAGTTAGATGGAATCATGAATGCTCCCAAGGATTAACACATCTTTATCCACCATGCTGTGCCATCAGATAGCGACTGATTGGTAACATTTCAATTACCCGAAACATTCTGCTAATACAATAAAAATGTATCTAGAACATTAAACCAGAGATGGCACACGGTCTCTTAGCCCCACCCGAGTCCCGACCTCAATATCATCGAGGCGGTGTGGGACTATATGGACAGTGAGAATAAACGACAGGCTGCGTCTGCTGCTCAACTGTGGGAAGTCCCCCAGGATATTTGGAGAAACTTGCCGCAAGAATATTTCCTAAAACTGTTCGCAAGTGCTCCCCACAAAATCGCTACTGTTGTGAAGGCCAAAGGGTGGACATACAAGTTATTGACAGTTTGTGACAATTTGTAGTGTTTAATGCGATTGTTGATGCAAAATTTTGTTTCGATTATAAATACATTGAAATAATGCCCCGTGAATCTTACCTTAGGTGATTATTTTGACAAATGTACTTACTTATATAGTCTACACTCACAATACTTTGAACCGATCAACTCTTACAATGCCTACATAATTCTTACTCATCCCACTTTAAACCAATCAACTATTCAGGGTGGTAATCTTCCCACATCAGAAATTAGGGCAATTACATACGTATATTGTACAAGTTTATCCAACTTAGCAGTACATAATTTCATTAGTTTTGGTGGTGGCCCAAGACTTATGCCCAGTAGGCTACTGTATGTGATTAAAAAATCACATCGAGTTACCAGTGAATTCATAGCCCACATTTCAAGTGTTAACACTCCACAATTTTGCTATTACCTGTCTAAAGTGTTTTAAATTTGGAACACGTGACTGACATCCGTTGTATTGTAGTCTGTTGCTCCAACATTCTCCCTTTCGTCCCTCTGTCTCAGCACGGCATGGTGGTTTGTGGTGCATTTCAGGCCGCCGAACCCTGTTGAATTCCTCGCTGCCTATCTCCTCAAGAACAAGGACAGCTTCGAGTAACCTCGCACACTTCATTAGGATGCACAAAATTATTCTTATACCGTCATCGTATCCATAATCAATTAACCTCATGTCGATACATTGATATATGTTACGGATGGGTAACATTTTTAATTATTTGATATTTTAGTCCTTATTCTTCCCCCACTCAGATATGACGATTAATCTCTAACTGTGGCTGTCGTGTTTGTGTACGTAAAAATTGGAAAGGAGGTATAGTAACAGCATTTGGGACAGATAAATTTTAGCGCGTTTAAAATTTAATGCTCGTCTCAGATGATGTTACTTTTCTCTCTTTTCTGTCAATTTATATAAGGAGCGTGGTTATGTGCTGCAACACTATTGTGTTATATTTTATTTAGTATTTATTATTGTTCATTAACCACTTTGCTAGGAAACATTGAAGTCTTTTGGTGGCGGTATTTTACTTTTAATGACATTAATGAAGCTGACAGTGTCCCGTCTCTGCAACGAGCTTCTCTGGGATGGCGTACGCTTTAGGCAATGTGGTGTATGGAGAGAGCTGCAAATTGGCTGCTCATCGTGGCAACCATATGCGCAAAATTAAAGGATTTTGTTAGTACCCTTAAAGTGTGGAACGCATTGGTTTTATCAGATGGTTTGTTTCAATATTTCCTTTCAAGTTGTTGGGAAACCTTGAGCTAGTGACTCGCGAGCCTTTTATTGGATGGAACTTTTCACATTGAAAGGTCAGTGAGTTTCGAGATGAGAATCACTAGTTCAGTGTTCACTGACAGCCGTCATGTGATTACATCATTTAGACGAACTGTATGTGACTAATCTATGACTTGTTGCACAGTCGGAAAAGATTTTCAATCTTCGCTCCGAATAGTTGTCAATAAAGAGGCATCTAGCTAAACTCATAGGTTGGATGCATTATTAAACTAGACACAAGGGGAATCTCAAGCGTTTAAAATTAAATACGTTACATTGAGGACAAGTGAAGTCGGATATCTATATAGTTGCATTCAGTAATTAGTGGAGGGCTGGAAATAGACATCTCCGATTATAAGCTCATTTTCACTTAAGTACCCATAATCAATACTGTAGGCCTATATAAAAATGTGAGTTGCTAAGTTCGCTGTATTGTATAATACAAAAGTTAAAACATATTCTCGACTACTGAAATGTCTGTTAACAGAACAGGTGTTATTTAGAATTATTAATCCCCAGACAAGGCATATATTTCTCAGAATGCGTAATTTACAACTTTACCACTTACTATCTTAGTCTGTTAGGTACTATATTTACTTGTGAGGTCTGTTACATGTAGTGATATAACTAATGAAGCCATGGTCTGAAGAATCAAGTATAATTGGTTTGTGGCTACTATTTTTCCCACATCTTAAAGAATTGATGCAGGTCAGATCATATTTGCCTTCAAATACCTGTTAGTTAAGAAACTTATCTGCTTAATATTTTCAATTGTTCGTCCCATGCACTAGAACACTATAGTGGTATATACGATAGACATAAACCCAAAAATTTATCGATGTTTTTTCCGTTTTTAGTTTTTAAATTTTAGTTCTTTATTCACAGCGGCGTTATCAACAAGGCAATACCATATTTTTACATGAGTTGCTATTTATTATGTTTGTTCTTTTCGTACTATTGCTTGTCAGTGTTTAGCAGGGCAAGTTAATGCAGCATATGGCGAACTTATGTGGTCTTCGGTCAAAACCGCGCGATAAATTTAATGGCTGTATTTTGTGCCGTACATCTATTTGTGGCCAGGCTCGTGAATATCAAGTACTTGCCCTCCACCAAACTATTTTCGCTCCACCTTGGTTCCTGATATGGGTGTCTCTTACACCCGCGATCAAGTATTATACATGTAATGCCTACATGTGGAGTTTCTTGATTTCTCTGCACCATCTAAGTGGTCATTATTGACCCTTTACAAAGCAAGCTTTATCTTGGTCTGAATTTGGATATGGTTATGATGAGATAGTAGTGAGATGAGCACCGTCAAGATCATTCAGAGAGCATCTGAAACGGCACCCTCACGGGAAATTACTCATTGTACAGGGTGATACATAATTATGTACCGTACCCTTTTTTGTAATGAGAAACTATATTACTGCAAATGTTGCATATATGGTTTAGGCAGCTACGCATGTTTTATTACGTTATGTTTTTAGTGCTGTTCTACAATATTCCTTATTGTTTCCTGATGTGGCCACCTTCCGCCTCAATGCAGCTATGCAGGCGATTCTCACCCTCAGTGTACACATTGTACAGCATCTCGGGTGTTACCGCAGCCACACGCTCCACTATTCGCTGCATCAGGTCACCAATATCACGCGGTTTTGTGGCAAAAGCTCCAGTTTTTTTATGAATCCCCACAGAAGGAAATCAAGAGGGGTGAGATCAGGGGAGCAGGCTGGGCAAGGTAGTAGTGGTCCACCATGGCCGATCCAATCCACCCCTAAGGTCTCAGTTAACCAATCGAGAAAAATGTACATGACGTAGTAAAACATGCATACTTGCCGTATATGCGAAACCATATATGCGACATTTGTAGTAATATAACCTCTCATTAACCCTGTATAACCACACTGCTCGAGCAACACTACACCCCTACACATGGGTTGATTGGGTTTTGGGCGCTTCTTGCTCGTTAAACGTCGAAACCCGAAAGGCGGGTTATAGCCAAGCAAGGAACAGGAAAAGCCTGGGTGTCTCACAATCCAGCCACCTGCCCCATCAACTCTATATATAAAATACATTGTATAAAATTACAGGGAGACTACCCGATAAAGAATTGTGAGTAAAATGCAAATGGCTCAAGCCCCTGATTCAATTAATATTTTAATATATAGCTCATTTGTTAACAAGCATTAATAATTCAATAATCAAATTTTATATTATACCTGGGACAAATTGCCGGAAACCTGCAGAATAACAAAGCAAATACAGGCACAACTAATTAAAATATTGTACTGCCCCAAATACAGTTTTGCAGAAGGGTGTCTAAACATAATTTTCTGTTTAGGTCAATACAGTAAATAAAAAGATAGAGAACAAAAAGACAAAGATCTAGTCAAGCTAACTTTATAATGCACATGACTATAGATAACTAATTCCACGCTAAAATATAGTTTGTATAAGTATATACAGAAACACAGTAAATAAGGCAGAGAGGATAGTATATGGCCAAATAACTTGTAAATGCATAGAATACATATCTACATAAATTATAACATACGTATATCCCGCACGTACAATTCATAAATACGTATACAATATCAATGCTGCTACATTTAGCCGATGACTTTTGTATTAGTGACATTACCAGTATTTTATTAACCACATGTACATTAAGTTCTACACGCCATGATTGAGCCTTGAATTGATTCCCTTGATAACGACTTCTACTAACGTTCCTATCAATGAATGCCATTTTTCATTACTATTAAACAAGTATCTAAAATCTATCTTTCTCATCTGAGTGATATCAGTTAAATCAACTTATAATAGTCCATTGGGTGACCAATTCCCTCAGGAGGTCATCAATCAAGTTTCTAATCATCGGACCTAAAATCCGAGAGTTCACGATTCTCCTTTTAAAAGCTTTGTATTTGCTTCAGTACTCGGTACAATTATACAATCCAGACCAACTTGGCGATTTACGTTTTTTGACGTTTATCCCAAATGCGCTCAATATGATCATGTAAACGTAACTTGGAATTCACAAGATTAACAAGGCACACGATAAATTATCAACAATATTATCAATTGTAACCTCAATAGAAAGACGTCGCAGTCGTTCTAGAGGTCTACAGCCCAAGGCAGAGAAGAATACACAAGGCAAATATTTTTTGTGTCTGTCATTCCAATGGCAAAGGATTTCATGAGATGCAATATAGGAACGCAAAATAATTTCAGATAACATGTACCAAAATCTGATTGTAATAGGAGTAGCCAATGTGGTTTAACGATTAGCTTGAGAGATATGCACATAAAAAACCTACACGTCTGATGGCACTCGAACCGACGACCTCCAGATAACCGGTTGTGTGTTCGAGTCCCATCAGAGGTATAGTTTTTTAAGCGCATTTCTCTCCAGCTATTCATAGAACCACATTGGCTACGCCTATTACCATCACATTAATATGGAAACACCGCAAAAATCAGCCAATCAAATTATGGTCCATTGTAACAGATATCTGCCGATATCGCTGGCTATGATATACAGACTTTAAACATCAATGGTTTTAAAAACGGTGTGAAATAGCTAAATGCACAGGAGAAGGCTTGCCCCTGTAGCTCAGTTGATAGAGCACCAGACCAGTTATCTGGAGGTTGTGAGTTTGAGTCCCATCAGTGGTATGGGTTTTTCTGTGCATTTCTCTCCAGCTTGTAACAAAATGTGACAAATAGCCGACAGAAAATGAGAAATAATAGTAATAATAAAGCTGTATTCATAGTGCCGAATTATCCCTTTGTCAATAATGACAAGATGATGTCGACGACACTTTACAATGTTACAAGCTAAAAACATAAACTACTGCAGCTATGTGCAATTTGGGGAGTACTGCAATGCCTAGTGGTGCTGATAGAGAAAAAGGTTTTTACATTGTGACATATTGGAGATAATAGATAAAAAACTAACACCAAGTAAGGAATGTGTAATTGTAGCTACGATCAAAAACTTAATGGTGCTACATCAAATGAATTTATAATTGATTAATTGATAATTCAGTGTAATATAAGCCTGAATGAGGAGATTACGCACACATATAGAGCGCATATATGAATACTTAATCGGTTATTAATTTCGCATTTTCTATATTTCGCGATTTAGGACTAATACGTGAAAAGCGTGGGTATTAAATTCGCAAATCAAAGTAATTAAAGAAAAATGAAAAAAATAATCTTTTAGAAATTTTTGGAATTTCAGTTCGCGATTTATAGAAGATCATGAAATTAACTTTCCACGCGAAGTTTGTAACCGGTACAGTATCTAATTATGGTAGTTTTAAAAGTTGTCATAGATGGTTTTTTCTTACTACATACGACTGATGTGTTAAAAGAAATTCTGTTTTGTGGTTACACTGGATGAATCCCTGATATATTATTAACATCACCAGCAGTGATATAGCGCATCAAATCATGGAAGTATGTGCTGTTTCCTGATTAAAAAAGCTAAAACTCGACTTGGGTGACGTGTGAAGACCTTACCTTGCAATACCAAGGGTCAATATATCCGTACAGATTTATAGTTTATTCTTCGAAGTGCATTAAGTTAATCTCATTTGATATGCTACCAAAATTGATCGCGGATGCAATAGGACTTAGAGATAGACATCTGGTGTATGGAGTTGAGAGTAAATCAATAAACGTAAAGTACCTTGGTCTTGCCTGGTATTGACGGTACAATGCAATTGTTATAAGTCACAAATGGATGATGAGACCCACTTCAAAATGTGGTAATGTCAATGATCAAGTAAAGCTGTTGCTTCCACCCGTTACATATAGATGACATCAATATATATATATATATATCAGCGAATCTTACGAGCATTAAAAAGAGGTTCGCAGTATAAAACTAAATTTTTACCTATACTGTCATCTGGACGTAATATGTCTGATATGGTACTTCATTACTCCAAACTAATCGAAGGATGAAATCATTTCTTTTGCATATTATAATCAAAAATGACTGAATAAAAAATTTTGCTTGCCGGTTAATTTTGATATTTGGGAGCAATGGATTTATTTACACCTAAAAACTGCTGAATTATATATGTCAATTACTAAACAAAGTACTCCTTATATTACTGTAAATTATAAAAACTCGATATAGAACATTCTAGAAGTATTCTGTGGATCTTTGTGGCAGAGTGAAGCATGATGGGCCAAGAGACCAATTTCAGTGAGGGTTTCTATGACAGGCCTACACTGGGTTAGCATCTGCAAGTACATCGAAGCTAGCCTTTTTACACAACTACTTTACACAATCAAGTATCCACCAATGACCGATTTATGAATGTTGATTTACCTACATGTTAGAAACAAAAAACAACAATGCCAAATCATACAATGGTAATATAGATTTTTAGTGCAACTCTGGTACTGACAAATAAGAGCACGTGGCAGTGTGAATTGGGACACCCAAAAAGTGTAACTGCAGTTTCTCTCTTTTTTCTCAGAGATAACTGTCTCATTGCTATTTGTTGAAGTATTGATTATCATAGTCCGCTAGTTATTATGTACACTTCCGTCACAATTTATTGCCAATATTATCTCCAAGTATGTCAATACCATATGTGTGTAAATCTGTAAAATATGATTGCTTTTGAGAAATAATGAACTTGAACTAATGCAATGTATTATGAAGTGAATAGGACGGAAATTCACATAAATTTAAGAATAACAAACCATTGGAATCTGAATGGCTGTCAATGACAAAGCCTGTATGTGTATAATGGCAGATGATGTATTGAAGATATTAATACAAATGTTTAATGTCCCTCGAGGCCAGAATTATCGAATGATCCAAACAGATACTTCAAGAGAACACGACTCACGACCGACACCCAACAGTCTTCCTTGAAATCAGTTATAGAGTCAGGTATTAAGGGAGATGCCACTGAAGTAGACTAACTTGATTGATCACAAACTTTCGCATAATAACTATTCTTCATCAGCGATGAAAGTAGAATTACAACGCAAGTTTTTATATATGAATAAAACACAACTGTCCAATGGGAATGGAGAAATATTAACAAAAGACTGATACAAGCGAGCATGTACTCTCAATGCAATAACAGCAACAATGAATATATAAATAGGAATTGAATAACAAATAAGGGTGTGCGATCTGTGTGAGTTCAAGACATTGATTCAACGTGACATTAAACACTAACCACACAAATGGTAAAAAGTATTGTGAATAATATATTTATGAAGTAAAGTTTGATAACGTCAAACAGTATGATAGTAACATTATATTGTAGTTAAATATTGAAAGATGCCCAAATAAAGGCAGGGTAAATCTTGTGATCAATAAAATTAGTTATTCCTTATAAAGGTATCAGCCCTTATCTCTTAGCTTATTATTCGTGAGACCAAAATGACTTGAGACTCCTGTTCCCTTTTAACTGATATTATACTCATGTTTTAAACATTCAGATATCTTAGAGTATCTTGTTAAAAAGGTATTAAATTGGTGACTACATATTTTCAAACCCATTCAATGAGCATTCATTGTATTGTTCAGCTGTTCTCCCCACACAATGAGGCTGTAAGTGGAGGAATAAGAGCCCAATTAGAGTGAACGTACAGTCCACCAAAATTTTGTGACAAATATGTGATGTATCCAGTTCATGTTAGAGAAGACTGTGACCAGAATGCAAGATTTCTGATCTAACTGCATGGTAGCAATCTATCACTTTGATCAAACTGACCTCAGACTCGTCTATCCCACGATTGGCATGGTAATCATTTGACCATCATACAAACTCGCTGTACCCTTAGTTTTGGATCGTTATATTGGTGGTAGTGTAAAAGGTCTATCCATGGGGGATGAGAACTTTTCTACATCGCGTGGACAAGAGATGGCATATTCCTATGCTATTAACTGCCTACTTTCTCATGCCTTACAGTATAATAATGATATAGCGGTGCAACGTCTCATGTGAAGACAACGCCAATCCAACCTCCTGAAATCAGGGTTCTCTAGCCATTTGACTTAGCATGAGCGGTGTGTTATCTAGACTGGGGTAAGACCTGTTTAGTGACCAGTCACGAGGGGCATATGCATTTACATTTCGGTTATTCTAATGTTAACATTGGTGATGAAACGTTCCAAGACGCATTGTCAATCATTAACCAAAATGATACAATGATCCTTGATAACTGCGAATTTTCTTTCATCTGTGCCACATAATTCAGCCCTTTTTTGTATCACATAAAAACAGGCCAAGAATCAGCTTTATTGGCTACCAGTCAATTTTATAAACTCAATACAAATATACTAGAAATTTAATTGACTTCAATTTCCACAACCCTACCACCATAAACAATATGGAAATATCATTTCATTTATAATATACAGTTATTAAAATATACACATAAATAATATGCGATAAAAACTTACAGTTTAGGCATTATATATACTGATTAACATGTATTTTATAGCAGATATATCAGCAAAAGCGTGTAGAATTTATCAAAATAAATGTACACTATATAGCACATAGTAAAAATAGAGCGTACAATATTTATTTATATATTATATTAATCAAAGAATTTATAGAGAAATCCTGGTTGTTTTATATAGCGGCTGGCATCGCAGATCTGAGGACAGGATACATAATTTACAGCGTGTGTTGGACTGCGCAGTGGGTAGGGTATAAGGGACGTGGCTTACTTACCGTCTTTGTCATTCTCAACGTCGCGTTCGTTCTTCGGTTTATTCACCACCGGATTGTGAGCGTAGAGGAACGTCGCGGCTGAGACAATGACGATTGCGATTACGGTGTATACGTCTATAGCGATGCCGAATATATACCAACACAACACCGCCGTGAACATCAGTTCGAGCGCGCTCGCGAAAGTCTTGAGGATGGAGTTCAAGGATCGCAGAAACAGGCTGGTGACGATACCGATGCCTGCGTTGTTTACTATGATTGCGATGACCGACGGTCTGGCTAGTGACTTAAGATCGTCGTACGAGAACACGCTGGATATATGTCCGGTAACGATAAGAATGATGAGGTTACAGACGATAGAGTCGACGTACATGAAGACATTTTGGATCATGATGTGGACGTCGCACCCGGCGTCTTTCAGAAGGTATTCATTGTAGACACCGGCGAAACAAGAGCAGAACACCTGGATCAGGAGCAGTATTATGTGGATATCAAAGACTGATGACACTGTCGTCGGTGTGCCTGTCGAGACGGCTTTCGGTGTCGACGGTGACAGGTGAGGCCCGACTTCCTTGATGACGCAACCCACCGTGAGGATGATGAGAGACAGCCACTGGATGCCACTGAGGTGTTTGCTGAAGAGAATCTGTCGACGAAATACATGAAATATGCAGTCTCGCTGTTGGATGAATCCAATCAATGAATGCCGCGCCATAAAAGGATTTTATGACTGCCGGAGTCACTCAACACTGCCTCTCACATATGGTTTACATTATTGATAAAAATTTATAGTAACTTGAGAATTGAAAATAGATTTTACACTATATGCAATAGTTTATACATCCTATAGTGTATAGTACTCAGGGGCGATGAAGAACTTGTTGGGCATCATTAAAAAAATATAACATGTCACATTTATATACCACACGTAAGGCAGATACACAAATGACGGTTTACAACATAACATCGGGGAAGGTAACTCTGGGCAGACGTGGCCCATTTAGCCACAAATAAAATTTTGCTGGTCCTCACTGGCGAACAGTGGACTTGTTTGTGATAAAGTCCCTTGCTCAAGGATAAAATAAAAAACACAATTGGTACTGTATTTGGATCAACCTGGCCACTGCTCAGGGATGCGCTATTGGACTCATGAACCAATATCCCACAACAGAACCTGCATCACCTAGTCGAAAGCAAGCGTGGATGATGTCAAGCAGTAATTGACAGTGGAGCACATACGCTACTAATCTCTGACCAATTCTTTACTCCGTGTATATCACTCCACTTGAAGACATAACTAAAAATCGCGGACTGGATCATATGTTCTACACCGATGATACCCAGCTTTAGCTACCTATTAAGACCAAGACTCTCATACGCTTTAATACTCTCTCGCAAAAATTACCAAATGCCTGGATGATATATTTGATTGGATGACTGCAAATAAACTCAAAATTAATCCAACAAAAACCGAATTTTCACTTATCTCTTTGCCTTTTGCCTCTTCTCCCGACATCTCCGTAACTATCAAGGGCACTACTATCAAGCCGTCTGATGAAGTTCATAACCTTGGAATCTTACTTGAGAAACATGTCACTTTCCACAAACCAATATCAAAAGTTCTCCAATCTGGCTATATGTATTTACGGAACATCAGATCAATATCACGCTACCTCTCTCCAGAACTATGTGAAACACTTATACATTCTTTCATCACAAGCACAGTTGATAACTACAACTCCCTCTACGTCAATCTTCCATCATACGAACTCTGCCGACTCCAGAAACTCCAGAACGGCGCTGCTAGAATTCTCACCCATAGCTGTTGTCGCTCTCATATTATGTTCTTCGCTCGCTCCATTGGCTACCTGTCACATCCAAAATCTCTTTCGAGATCCTTCTGTTAACTTATCAATGCATCCAAGGTACTGCTCCATCTCTTCAGCCATCAGCATAAATTGTGCATCTGTCTGCTCTACTTGATCTATCTCTTCACTTAGTCTCACCGTTCCTCGTACGAAACGCTCAAGTTTTGGCAACCGTGCTTTCTACACTGCTGCTCTTTGCCTTTTCAATGCTCTTCCAGTTAATATACGACAATGCAAAGTATAAATCAATTAAAAAGTCAACTGAAAACACTCTTGTTTACCAGAGTTTACAACTAATAAATTATCAAGAATTATCATCATCATTGGCTTCTTACTATAGTTTCGTGTTCTTAATCTACAAATAACGCTAGTTCTTATATATACAATAATATTAAACATATTACATGTAATGGAAATATTGGATAAAATTTGTCTTTAACTGTGTTAATAGTATAGCCGTCTTAGTTATTAGTTTAGGAAGCTCATTAGGGTTTTAGTGGTAATTTGTGTGTTATTTTCTGACGATGCTTAGGCCATATCAATGTTTTTAAATAGTATATTTATTGATGTAAAGTGTGTTAGACAGCAACGCTATTAATGCACATTAAATCAAATATATTTCATTCCATTTCCATGTAACACTAGAGCCACACACTGCAAAGTACCACTATAGTCGCACACTACAATGTCACATTAGAGCCATACAACACACTGTAACACTAGAGCCAGGCAACACAATGTAATGCTAGAGCCATACACTACAATGTAACACTGAAGCCATACACTACAATGTAACACTGAAGCCACAGACTACACAATGTAACACTGAAGCCACAGACTACACAATGTAACACTAGAGCCACAGGGCACAATGTAACACTGAAGCCACACAGTACAATGTAACACTGAAGCCACACAGTACAATGTAACACTGAAGCCACACAGTACAATGTAACACTGAAG
The DNA here is from genome assembly GCA_011762755.2 of Epimenia babai. NCBI lineage: Eukaryota > Metazoa > Mollusca > Solenogastres > Cavibelonia > Epimeniidae > Epimenia > Epimenia babai. Next base: position 8 of record WURV02184281.1, on the reverse strand, counting down.
CCACACAG
>WURV02184270.1:0-12968 GCA_011762755.2 Epimenia babai | reverse complement strand
CAATTGGTACTGAACAGCTTCCCGTTTTGGCCAAGTACTCAGCTTTTTCATATTAGGAATAGCGCTATGAGCAGGAACACATTTTAGGATAACGTTGTTATTTTGTGAAACATCCTGCAACATTTTGCACGTATCGACGAGAATGGATCTTTGTATATATTTGTGAATTTTTATATGATATATATTATATTAATGAATCTATTTTTTGTTTGTGATTCATATGTATATCATATACATAGCATGGCTGAGATATCTGCCTAAAAATGTTGATTTGCTGAGAGATTTAAACTTTATGTTAGATGAATGTCTGACTTCACCTGAACCCAAGACTCTAGTTGTGTGTTCATTATTAAAATGAATATACACATTAAATCCAGTTAAATGTTTAACTACTTGTTATGCACTCTGCCAGTATTTACCAACAAACCTATAGGATTTTTAACATACCAGCTAAACTACCTATGTTTTAGTCTCTAGTGAACAACTGATCTTATATCAGTTCTTCTCAACAGACTGCCTTCAGCACAACTTCAGCAGCTTGTTCTATCCCAATGTTTTATCACATTGTTTATCACATTGTTTTATCACATTGTTTTTTCACTTTGTTTTATCACAATGTTTTATCACATTGTTTCATCAAATTGTTTATCACACTGTTTTATCACATTGCTTTACCACATTGTTTTATCACATTGTTTTATCAAATTGTTTTATCACACTGTTTTATCACATTGTTTTAACACATTGTTTTATCACATTGTTTTACCACAAAGACACAACTGTTTGTCAAGCTGCCATCGCAGCCCTTTAAAAACCTTCCCTAAACTGTTATTAACGCGATGTCACTGATTATCATCAGTTTATTTATGATGGTCAACAAATCATCTGCCAGTTCCAACTCTGCCCAGACATCGTGGTATCAGACGTTCCGACGTCAATGATGTTCTCCACCATTCTAAGTATTAGAATGGTAGTAATTTATAGTAACGTAAAAGATTAAGGGCAACACTTTTTAAGTAGATTAACTAGTTTTATTGACCACAAGCTTTCGCATAAAAACTGTATTTCATCGGGTCATCAAGATCACCTGCTTCAATATACAGAGTCTGTTAGAGAAAGCTTGTGATCAATAAAACTATTTAGTCTACACAAAAGGTGTATCCCTGAATCTCTTACGCCACTACAATAAATGAACCTACCCAAATTCAGTATCATCATTAATTTGGCCACCATTGAAAATCTCTAGCGCAAAGCACTGAATCGGGGCAGACAAATATCCTTTATCTTTTCATGCCATAGGTCCCCAATGCCATAGGACAGCCTGCCCATGTCACGGGCTTTGATAAAGCAGTGACCATGCGCAGTAACATAATGAGATAGTGAACAGGTAGTGCCATGAAGTACGTAATGGCTGATGGGAGTTTTAAAGCGTTTATGCCTGAAACCGCACCGGCATTTCAGTGGGCAAGAATGGGTTTTAGAATCGGAAGTTTCTCGCTTTCAAATCCAACGATTTCACCACAAGATCACCTGCTCCAAACAAGTGTTTACACCCTGTCCAACGAGATTGTTTGATACGACACATATTTAGTGATGATATTTCCCATTTCAGCAGGGTAAGTGTCCTAATTGACGTTCAGCAATATGGTTTTGATGGGAGTTGAATATTTCTGCGGAAGAATGTCAATGATACGGGAGAAATATCGGCGATTTAACGCGTTATTGCAGGAATACCGCGATGTACTACTCGATGTGAGCTACCTGTTCCGTGGCACGGTGCGGGTGATCCTGAGGAAGATTGCTGAGTTGGTCCAGTACCACACGATGTTCCAAATAGAGCTGGCAGAAGTTGCCCACAAGTGGGATGACTCCGAGTGCATCGGTGATGTGTTCACCGCTTCTGTGAGTATTATGCATTGATATCGTCCACGATTCCACGCCTTCTTACACTGTATACGTAATCAAACAATCATGTAATATGTCGATGCTATCTTTTTGGATAACCCCCATGTGGCTGAGTGGCTCGATTATTGGCTTGTTAATTTGGGAAGATTCATCTTTTAGTCCTTTGTGTAACCACTAACCAGGATCCGATCTGTGGTGTTTTCTGGATAAAAACCATTCAGCCGTATCTGTCATAAGGGTAAGAGACACCTAGCGTTAAGTACCTCACTGTAACGTAAAAGTGAAAACAGTAAAGTACAATATTTATATATGGACCCCATGTATCAGCCAATAACGGGTGTCAGATGAAAATAGCGCAGATACAATAACGTAGCGGATTCTGATAGCAGTCGTGCCCCTTTGTCCGTTATTTGTTCGAAGGGGTTTCCCCCATCATCATGAATGAATAAATGAAGTGAACAATATTCAGTGACAGTATACTGGTTAGAGCCTGGATCGTAACATACACACGTTTCATATAAGCTTTTTTATCGCTCGTGTCTTCAGTTCTCCAAGTCTCTCGTGGTGGATGCTTACAGCGAATACGTTAACAACTACGCGGCCGCTATAGAGGACATTCGTAAAATGATCAGACAGAAACAGCCATTCGCGGACATGCTCAAGGTCAGTTCGGTAGACCGTAGAAATAAGCCCTAGTTAAAAAGTCTAGTTAAAAGTCTACATTAATTAAATTCATTAGCGTAGTTGTTTACGCACTGATCATGAGAAATACTCTGAATTCCTGAATTGCGTAGGCATGTAATGTCATGATTAATGTAATAATTAATGTAATAATTAATGTAATAATTAATGTAATAATTAATTTATAGGCCTAGGTTATATACAGTTGACCACTTACAGCATGCATGTTATGGATAGCTGTGTTTTCAAGTCAAATACAAATTTTCTCACTACAGGCAATTCTGAAATTTTTCCTAATAATAAATATTATTGATGGAATATAAACGTCGATAGAGGAATATATTTAACATAATAAATGTACTAGCTGGATTTCTAACCTACACACTATGCTCTAGCCAGTATACTGCCTGTCGATTGTTTCTGGCTAAAACCACCTTAAACCCTCTGGGCCTGTTATGGGAGAGGGGTCTGGAAAGCTCCTACCTGTTGAACCGTGGTTATTAGCCTATTTCTAAGTAACTAGTCGCTGGATATGAGGGCCACATGCAACTTATCTATTCAGTTAGGCCACCGGACAAATTTAACAGAATTGAGCAAGACTTAGCCTGCAGTCCATTTGAGTTCCCTCATGCCTGGCGTAATCGTTTTATATGCCAAATCAGTTGTCATGGGTTGACTGAAAGTTTTAAATGCACAGTACAACATTTATAGAACGCAGTTATCAAACAATAAAGGCTGTTAGTTGCGGTTTACAATGAATTTTTATGGCAGTTATCCAGCGTATATACGATACCTTCGACACTTGCATATCACCCGTGAAAGATAATATCAAGCCTCTACCTATCTTAGAGTCAGGTTTACTCCAGCTATCTGGGATAAATACTTGCTGAGAGTCATCGTAGAAAAACTGACCAGTGAGTTCTTTCAAACTCGCGACCTTTCGGTCATGAGTCCAACGCTCCTATTACTCAAGTATCTACTTCCCCAGATCTCTATCCATTGCAGTCATTAGGTCCTTCACAGGGTTAGCCAACAAGATAGTCTTTGTGTTGTAGTTCGATTATACCTATTCTCCAAATCGCTCTATTATACCTAAGAGGTCCAACTTGAGGTGTTACATTCTGGGTTTTTGAATATATTTCTGTAGGTAGCTACGTATTCTTCTAGAAACATCTCCTCCGTCTTATGTCACCTAGATCACTTCTGACATTACTTTCAGTGGAGGAAGGGTTACCGAACTAGCTTTTCTGACAAATAGGTGTTTATCTAATTACTTAGTTTGGATGTTTATCAAGATTTCAATGTCCAATCACAATGGCAGTGACGTTGTTGATTAGAGTACAAGTAAAAATACGCTAGATCTGCATGAAGTGAATCGAGGTGGTACCTAATATACATATACGTGTACATGTGTAGATATTTGGAGTAGAACTTAAATACAATAGACGCATGGACTAAGCATCACGGGTACCAGTCCCTGTACCTCAGTTGGTAGAGCACCAGACCAGTTATGTGGGGGTTGTGGGTTCGAGTCCCATCAGGGGTATAGGTTTTTTCGTGTGCATTTCTCTCCATGGACTAAGCTGACTCCTCTGGCACCACCCATCTTATTTTTACATAAGTAGTATCTTTAGAATCTACAGTGGTGACGTTTAATCAGCCATGATGTTGTTACGTGCCTCAGAAAGCCTTTCAAAGTGTATACCCGACACTTTGTGGTGGCATTTCCTTAAATCAGTCATGTTCACGAATATCGCTCAAGGTTAAAACCCACAATTATCTTATCGCGTCGTCTGTACTCCGTGATTAGCAGTAATCATGGGATTATCTATAACATAGCGGATGGAGTCGATGTAAAACCTTTCCTCGAGCAATCATTACCCTTGATGCGTGATTAGTGGCGAATCAGGGACTATTACAAAGACAGAACTATCTGCAGACAAGCCCGGGGTGATCATCTCTTTAGTACATAACAAGCCGTGTTTAACACTAATTATAATATCATTGAGTGGGTGTGGTGTCAGCTGAAATTCACCTTTAACCCCAAACCTCGTGATTTACTCTGTTGCAACGATGCTTATTCCATTTTTTCTACGTTGGAATTAGAACTGGTGAATATAAGGGTTATTTATGTATGTATTTAAAGACTGATTACCGAGGTAATTGTTGCATGGGTCAACCTAGGCCCTATACAACGCTAGCCTATTTATGTGGTTAACACGACAATTTGATTAAACTCACTTATAAGGGTTGGGGGATAAACACCTGGGTGCAAAACCCACCGGGGCGGGCAGACAATTGAGCTTTTTCCATTCACGCCACTGGTTTCCAACATCTACATGTGTCACACACTCCGCTAAGTTTATTAAAAGTTAACGGTTATTTACAATGAGATAATGACATAAAGATGAGTGACATAGAGACCATACATGGAGCATCTGAATCACAGCAAACCTCAGCGGGACAAGTCCTACTAGAACCACACTGAAATGGCTACCCAGAGCTGGTGGGCAAAGGGGTTTAATGCGTTAGCCCGAAAAACACCACAGGTAGTATACCGGTTAGAGCGGCAATTGAATTCTGGATTTCAAGTGATATGCTCTAACAACTACGCAGTAGGTGTCTGTGTGTGACTCTGGCATGATACAGACCGATATATGCATATGTATATCTCTAGAGTGATACAGACATAAATGTGTATCTCACTAGCATGATACAGACCGATATCTGTGTATATTGCTAGCATCATAAAGACATCCGTGTATACTGCTGGCATGATACAGACATACCGTATATATTGCTTGCATGATACAGACATATCGTATATATTTCTGGCATGATACAAAACAGATATCTGTATATATTGCTAGTATTATACACACATATCTGTGTATATTGCCGGCATGATACACACATATCTGTGTATATTTCTGTCATGATAGAGACATATCTGTGTATATTGCTGGCATGATGCAGACAAATATCTGTGTATATTGCTGTCATGAATGTACAGCCTTGCCTCGATATATGTTTATCAGGGTGTTTTCTGGAGGTTGAGGATTCAGGCGCAAGCAGAGGCAAGATTTCTTTTGTGCATTTCTCCCCGTTATATATAAAACCCCAATTAATTTGACCATTTTGTGCAAATTATTTCTTTCAGCTAAAGGAAACGGCCAGTCCGGACCGCTTGTCGATATTCGGTTTGATGGTGAAGCCGGTACAGCGCTTCCCGCAGTTCATCATGTTCCTGCAGGACTTGCTGAAGTACACGGGCGGCGATCACGCCGATCGCATGAAGCTCCAGCGAGCCGTCACGCAGCTCGAAGGTATCGCCCACAAGCTCAACGATCGCAAGCGCGACAGCGAACAGAAACTCGCAGCCAAACAGATCGTGGGACGCCTGCTGAGGGAGACGATCACGTGGCGCGCGAGTATCGTCGATGACGGGGACCGGTACCTCGTGCGCCAAGACGGCTTCTATCAAGTCGTGAGCGATTACATATGTATGTATGTGTCGATAGGTCGGTTCTTACCACGAGGGAATCGTTGTTTGGGTCAGATTGGGCCCTTTACAAAACTGGCCTAAGGTATGTTAGATTTTTTTGGACGTAATTTGCAGAGGGAGTATTAGCTGTTAATTATCGTGGTTTTGAGTTTCTTTAAGTCTTCCTGTTCCGTTGAGGAATTTTACCATTGAAGATATTGGCGTCCGATGGATGTCATCATAGTTTTTAATAAGACCAGGGAGGGTTGAGTGTCTTGCTTGTTGATATACTGGACATGAACCCGTATCATGGATTGGGGTCTCATCCTCCAACATGTATCATTGGTCTGATTGATATTTTCATTGTGTTTAAGTGCTGGTTCGGATTGCAGTGACCCGTTAGGATACCTGTTACCCCTTTAATGTCACTGCGTTTTAGTTTCGAAATAGTTTTAGTGGATTACGTATGTTACATAGAGCGATTACGTATGTCTTCGTTTCAAATCCAGAGACTTCTGTCGAGAATTTCCATTTAACACTGTAATTGAAACTTTAAAATCTTATCTGGAATATACTTTTTCTAATTTCACTATAATATCCATGTGCAGTTGCCAAGAACAAACTTCTTTTGGTAATATTTTTCACTGTTTTTCATTTAATTACCGAGTTAGTTAGTTTTTTAGAAATAAGCTGATCACTAAAGTGCTTGTTTTGTGGGCCATTCCAAACCCTTTACGAAGCTAGCCTATGTGATTAACACAACAAACGCATTAGCTTAAGGTATAAGGGGGTGAATGGAAATACTGTTGCGAAAAATCTGTCTAAGTCTGTGCACGCTACTGGTACCAAACTCTTACAAAATGTGGGCTACATCTATCGTACACTCCGCTAAGTTACATGATCATGTACAATGAGATAGCGGGAAGCTAAGCGTCATAAAGACCATCCAAAGAGGATCTAAAACACAATAACATCAGATGAAAGTAGCCCTCACGTACCCGCTCTACAAGGGCTTCCCAGACCCCCATGCACAGATGAGGTTTAAAGGACTATTCGCCCGAGAAATATCACAGGTAGTACACTAGCTAGAGTTGTAATTCATCCACGGTCTTGTGGATTCAATTTTAACGATATCACCACTATGTTAAATGCCCCTCATTAAATTACATAACATAGCTTTAGGTAATATGTATGTACTTTACATGTACGTAATTGTACATCACAAAGGCTTAGAAGATCATTAGCTAATATATATTAGAGGCTATACAGAGTTTTTACTCTGGAGTGTGAAGCGTATTTGACAGCTAGGCTAATGAACAGAAAATACATATGACAGAACGGGCATGCAACGCCTCAAGTCTACAAATGGCGTCGCTTGATTATGCTCAGCGATTTACTTATCTGTGTGAATGTCCATCGACGCGAGAAAGAGGCCAGCGGCAGCGGTCGTAGGTGTGGTGGGGCATCGAGCGAGCGCTACAAGGTCAAGTGGTGCGTGCCGATCAATGACGTCGAGTTGAAGGAGACGTCGATCACGCCAGACACTTATACAGACATCAAGACAGCCACCCGCTGGCATAGCATCTCCTCACTGCGTCTCGGTTAGGATCTGGTTTATACATCCATTTTTGGTCGTACAACTAGTTGAGTTTCTTCAATTGCAGCTCGATTTAGGATATAACCCCATGTTTGACCTCAGACTGGACAGTGCATGAGTGGATGACCATTGGCAGACATCAGGTGACTGAGCAAATACCGTATCGGCCCGAATATAAGACGAGGTTTTTATACTCGCGTCTCATTCCCAAAGTTGGGGGGGTCATCTTATATGCGCGCACCCCCAAAATAACTAGCTACGAACTCAAGAAATATTTGTAGTTTGTAAAACTGTCAAATAAACAAAGGTTAAAAATCACATAGTCGGTGTAATTACTTCCTAATTTGTGTAATTCGCTCGACTGTAGTGCGACTTTTTCTTTATAACGTGCCACACTCACCATGAAAAATCACTTCTACATTTGTTGATTATCGGCATTACCACTTCAATCATTTGCCAATTGACTAATGAACTATATGGAAATATCACTTTCAATTTGCACCTTAAAAATAATAAATAATTAATTAATAGAAAAACCAATAGATGCATTGTCCAGATTGTCGCAAAGGGCGGTAACTGAATTTTGCAGACAATAACTGATCGTTTAGAAAAATCCGGAAGTAAAAACATCAAATAAATGCAGGACTGAGGAGGAGCTATGACGCTAATTTTAAACTTATGGTTGTCAATAAAGCTGAAGAGACGAATAATAGCGCTGCTGCAAAGACTTACAGTGTTACAGAATGCAATGTGCGTCGCTGGCGTAAAGACAAAGACACGTTAAAAATGCTCATTGTCAAAGAAAGGCTTTTCGCGGCCCAAAACAAGGAAAATATCCAGATTTAGGAGTATACTACCCCACAGTAGTATCAATGACATTAAGTATTTTTTTCTCATTTTCTTACTCAAAAGTTGGGGGGGGGTCATCTTAAATTCGGGGTCGCCTTATATTCGGGCCGATACGGTATACCTTATATTATGTATATTCGATGCTGACTCAGGAAATTTTCTCCAACGTACTGAAAACTTCAACCTCAAATTATAAAAATTATCTCCAATTACTTGTCAATGTGAAATTTGAATAAGTTCACGCCTTTGTTACAAGTTGCGTTAATAACTGTAAGTCGGCCTAAACAATAAATGCCACAGTTCGTCCCATTACACGCATGTATGTCAACATAATTATTAGATATACCTGTCTACAGAGCACTGCACTGCCGCTTGTTTTTAAAAGTCAGATGTGACTGTATATTTCACATATAAACCTTTAAAGCTATAGGAATGAAACATGCAGCACTATCGGTAGAATTATGCTCTATAAGTATTTATTATATTTCATCCAATCCAAATTTTTTGGGTCAGTAAATCACGTGTGTCACGTGGGAGATGCGCTTGTGAGTAGCCACGCGGGGATCCAGTCAGTGCTGGTGTGTCGCTAACGCGGAGAGGACGTATTTTTATCGGCGAGGAAATTTGCAAAAATAAGTTAATAAAAATTATTCCAGGTACAAGGTAGGTTGAGGCAATGGAACTTGTGTTTCATTGCCTCGAAATCTGACAATAACCGATGTTTTTTAGCCGGACGCCATATTGAAATTTCCCGCCGAACGAACAAACAATTTTACTTAGACGGTTAAAGTACGTTCACTACGGTGGCATGAAAAGTGACCAATATTTGGACAAAATTAAATCGCGAATTAAATCAAAAATTAACAGACGCAGACGAAACTATTGATTTGTCCGAGGACAATTTACACATTGCGACGATAAACGGTTGGGAACATTGGGCGAGTCGTCGAGTAATAAAACGAAACCAAAACTAAAAAGCATGTGCGTTACGTTGAGAAAAGTTACTTTGAACGACTAAAAAAGATCGTGCGCGGTTTAGCGAATAAATTTAACGTTGTCGCTCAAGAGCGTAATTTTTCGAGATTGAGACGAGCATAATGGTCACTACGTACCCGAGATGAGTAATATCACTGCAGGTGATACTCATTCAATAGGTCGTGACAGCGCTTCCGAAGGGGGCACTGCTTATGATTCGACGACTTTTTAAGCGTCGTATTACGACCTGTCCGTGGCCGCAGGCCCGGCAATTGAAAATGAAAGCCTATTTTGAAGTGTTTGAATAGCTTTCTAAACAACCATTGCCCGAACAGAAACACTGGTTAACTCAGATGTGGGGAAAGTTGAATGGCGGAATTCAGAACATTGATAATTATATTAGAAAAGCTCAACCGGGGGTGCTAAAGTCCATTATCGGCATGTTGCAAGCAGCTGATATTATCAAACGTGGCGTTGACGATTATTTTGATGACCGACATGAATTACAAGGCTAATTGATTCTATCGGTTTTTTGACTACAGGAAACCGTCGCGTACACCTGTGTTCTTAAAATCGCGACTTTTATGATGCGAATGGATCGGTTTCTGGTTTTTGGCATACTGCACCCTTCACATCAAGTCGTATTAGAGGAACTTAAGTGCAAAAAGTTATATGTATACAAATATAGCCGTATACAAGACGGCTGTATGCATGATGGCTGTATACGTACATTGATGGCCGTATACAAAGACGGTCATATGGAAACCGAATAAAATCACTAGAAGCGCCGCAAGCTACTACTACAGGTAACTTAAGGAATAATTAAGAATTATAAAGATGACTGGGGAAAAAATCAAGGGTGATAGCGATATCTTGCGATGTATGGTGGGCACCACTATACAATTCCATATCACGCTAAAACAGGGAAATAATCTATGGCAACTATCATTCAGTGCAGCTGAAGATAAGTCATTGATGAGCAGGTTCATACTTCCTTGAGTCAAGGAATTATATAAATGATCCATTATTGTAACCCTGAATATATTTCAAAGTTTTTTGTTAGACGCAAGTGAAGTCACTCATATAGGGATATTTTAAATTTGTCAGAAATGAATAAATTTATATCAACATTTTAAGATGGATACCAAGGTAAGTAATTTCCTTAGCTACGGAAAGATTGTGTTAGGGCATCCATTGATTTAACTCATGCGTATTATTCTGCTCCAATTAAAGAAAGTTATAGATGTTATAGAGACTTGAAGGATACAAGATTGTCTAATGGAATTTGCTTTGTCCAAAAAGTTTTAACTCGGTTGTTAAAGCTAGTTTATAGCCATTTGCGAGGCATGGGACTTATATCAGCTGGTTACATTGATGACTCATATTTACAAGCAAACTCATACATGGGGTGCTTAAATAATGTGAAAGCCACTATGGACTTGTTGACATCTCAAGTCTATGATCATCAGAGACTTGATTTCACTAAGTGGTAAATTAGGGGCATCCCTTGAGGCGGTACAGTATGGTAGTCTGTTTACAGACACCTATGATATAAAACTATAGGAATTAGGTATGCAGATAGGTTAATCTATCAGCTGAATCAAAAGAAGAGTCACAATGGTGGATAAACAAGCTTGACACTGCTGTTCGAAATATTAATAAAGGGGCTATGTCATATTGCCTAACTAGGGATGCCACAGCCGCAGGCTGGTGAGCTGAGGTCATGTTATTGTCTAATGGTGAAACCAAGACGGCAGGAGGTAGATGGGCAGAGTCCGAATCTCTAGCTCACATTAATCTCCTTGGTTTGAAAGCCGGGTTTTTAGCGCTGAAAGCGTTATGCCATTGCCTTCGGAATATTCACTTGAAAGTATTTAGGGATAATACCACAGCTATATCTTATATCAAATATGGGTGGCTCAAGATCTATGGCATGAAACACATTATGTAAAGAGATGTGGTTATGGTGCAAGGACAGGCAGATCTGGCTCACAGCCGAATATATCCCAGGCAGAGAAAATACCATTGCAGATTTCAGATCTCGTGTTTCAAGAATCGAACTTAGTGACACTTACGCAGATAAATGTTTGAATGAATTATCCAACAAGCAAAAATAAAACTCAACATAGACTTGGACGCGTCGCATTGGAATTAATCAAATAAGACCCAGAGGCATTATGCAGTAATGCCTTCTCTAGACATTGGCCACAATATGTTATATACTGTTTCTACTTTTTTCAGACATTTTCTGGGGGCCAGACCCGAGGGCATTATGCAGTAATGCCTTCTCTGTAGATTGGCAACAATATCTTATATACTGTTTTTTGCCATTTCACAAATTTTCTGGGGCTAGACCCAGAGGCATTAGGTTTCTTTTTCGATTGGTCACAGAATGTTATATACTGCTTCTGCCTTTTTCAGACATTTTCTGGGGGCCAGGCCCAGAGGCACTATGCAGTAATGCCTTCTATATCGATTGGTCACAATATGTTATTTACTGTATGTGCCCCTCAGTCTGATTACTCGTACAGTGGTAGAGATCAAACAGGACCAGGCAGAGGGACTGATGATAGTACCAGACTGGCCATCACAGATCTGGCATCCACAGTTGAAGGCATTATTAGTGGAAGAACCACTTCACCTACGATGGTCACCGACTCTGGTAACATTACCTCACAAACAATTAGTGCACTCTCTCGGACACAGATTAAGGTTAATGGATTGTCATGTCTCAGGGAAATATTAGCAGGAAAAATACAACCTGACCACTAAAACACAAGATATTATATTTTTCGTCTTGGCAAGACTCCACTGGTCAGCAATATGAATCTTATATTCAACACAAGATACAATTTAGCCATGAAAACAGTATCCATATGTACAGTGCAGACATATTTTCTAAAAAATTTATCCACACTGTGAGTACCTTAGAGTGGTATGAATACAGCACGGAGTGCATTATCATTATTCCTCACGATGAATAATCATAGAGAGATAGAACATCCTTTAGTTGTAAGATTCATGAGAGGTATCGCTAGCAAGCGTTTTGTGCAGATGTCAAAATATTTGTGATGTATCTAAAGTACAAAAATTTTCCCCACGACTCGTCTTAAACTAAACAGTTCTAGAGTTTTTTCAGTATGTGCTGCCTATATAGCAGGTGTGACTAGAAACAATTATGAATAAAGGTGCAGGAACAAACTTTTGCTTGTTTCTATAATGAACCCTTGCCGGACAATTATGTATGGTTTGACCGAGAAGTTTTACCCCATTTAGACTGGTGTCATTATCTAATGCAATAAACGTGTTATTGCATATTAGCATGATAAGTATTCATTGCCATCATTGCCCTGGTATAGATTGAGCTCACTCACAAGGTCGAAGTCTCCCACATGACACACGTGATTTACTGACCCAAAAAATTTGGATTGGATGAAATATAATTTATAAGTTAAATGAGCCGGCGAAGCCGGCGAA
>WURV02184248.1:0-12969 GCA_011762755.2 Epimenia babai | reverse complement strand
CTTCGGGTTTTCTTTGTACTCCGTGGCGACCTTTAGCTCAAACGTCCTTTTAGTTTTCCTAATTACTCTTGTTACTTCGTTCCTACATATTTTCCATGTTTTTTGATTCTCTGTGGTTTGATTTTTTTTGTATCTATTCCAGGCATTTCTTTTGTTTCTTAGTAAAATCTTAATTTGTTTATTTATCCAAATTGGGTCTTCTCGCCCTTTTTTCTCCCTAGTTTTTGGAATGTGCTTTTCCATACTTTGTTTTAAAACTCCTTCGAAAGCCTCCCATGCTTCGTTTGCAGTTGTTTTCTCTAATAGCTCATCCCAATCCACCTCCGTCATTTCACATTTCATACTTTCATAGTTGCCCTTATAATAATTGTATCGATACAATTGTATCGATTTACGATACACGATTGTGTGTAAATTATTATATATTGGGAATTGTCGTGGGATGAGTAGTTGTTTTTTACAATCTTGGCTGTCGGATATAAACCTAAATGTCCTCGAAAAGAATATTTTAAGTAAAAATTGGTTGCCATGTGCCCGTAAGTTATCGCTATGCTAAATGCATACTGAATAAGTAATTGTCTGGAGAAAAGATAGTATCTGGTTCAAAATAATTTCTAAAAATAGTGGTTAGGTCCATCAATGGGAGAGAGCATTATGATTATTGTAGTACAATTCTGATTTTATTATATACCATTCAATTATGCTCACTTATAGTAATTGTGGCAAATTGCCAATTGGCACATAAATCGTTTTTAGCAAATTAGAAAATTTAGTGTCTTGTTCTACATATAGAGTAATGCGTCAGGTAATGCATTCTCATGATCATCATTCTGATTCAATTCTTCGTTCAAATTCCATTGTTTCAAGATAGCGTTTCTCCAAAGTTAAGATGCTAATGTTAAGAGTTTTAGTCTAAAATTTAAGTTTATGCTTCATACGTAATATTAACAATAAGATGCGACTTGTCATGATCACTCAGTGTGATTATTATTATTATCATAATCATGATTTATAACTAAGTCTAAAATTGAACTGAAATTCACAACGCTAAGATGAAGTGAAAGTTACATTGGATGAAACATTAATGAAATGTCATGCAGAAAACGGAAGGTTTAGAAAAGAATAAATCACCTCTATATGGTCCCACTTGCTGTAGTCTAAACGAGACATAGTGTCTATTATGTATTACCTAATAGAAAAAGTTAACGATATATTACAAGTTCAAGTTGGGGGGAACCGTGTTTAGCATTTACCGAAAACAGTTGACTGCATTGCGGAAGCAGCCATTTTCAGTGATTGTTGATACTCAAAGTACCTAAGCATCACATCATTCGGCGTCTTTTGCCACCTACAAACGCGAAGATCATCGTATTTTCTGCACTTGACAGTGTATCTGAACTTCTTGCTTATTTATTCTTTTACTAAGCGCGACCGAAGCCACCAATGATCGCCGAATGGAACTCCCTGATAATATTCCTAATATTGGACGTGCTGATTTACACAACATTATTCTGATCCCGACTGTCTACTGTGCAGATGTTGGAGGCTCTCATACCCTTACGCATCATACCGGATATCTTAATTGGTGACTGGATAGACTATCAGAAATAGTATACATACGTTGTGCCTCTGGTCACCACATTCTACCCCTAACCAGACCAAGGCGTAGGATGAGTCGCAGGATATGTCGTCAGGTTGCATAAGGAGCTCTACCTTTGCTCGGTAGCGCAAAAGGCAAAGCTTGGCATTCTGGTGACCGCCCGCAAGTTCTCCCCCCAATACCAATATCGTATTCATATCAAGAATCGCAATATCAATTAAGGAACTGGTCAATAATAAAATGTATATGAACACAATTCAAGCAAATTCAAAATGTATTTAATTGTTAAACGACTGATGAAAGGGGCAAACGTTGTAAAGCATCGGTCCAATATATGAACAGCAAAATCTCATCTGTGCTGACAGAAAGTAGGGTTCTCAGATGTCTATGCCAAAGAAAACTACATATTTTTGAATATTATATATCTGTCTCACGATGAAGATTTGAAACGTGGTCTATTTTTACATAATGCAAAGGCTACAGAAATGTGGTTTTTACGAAGAATTCTTTATATTTCTCAGATGGACCAAGTTGCATACAATTCATTCTCGATATAGCTAATATGTACCACGCAAATTGTAATAAATAATAATAATAAACGAGTTGATTTAGAGTGCCACTCTTAATATGCATTTTCAGTGACACTTTACAGTAATTGTGGAGAGTATAACATGAATATATATTGTGAAAAACAAACCAATATAGAAAGATGTAGTTTCTCGGCCACGTAATAGTAAGAAATAACATTGAGAGCTCTGGTGATATGAGATCATTTAAGTAATATCTAGTACATTTTCTAAGGAAATCTAAATTTGTATGAAAACGTGACCATTAGGGTATAAAAGTTTATGGTTTGTATCGTACATCATTATATTACATCTCTATCACACCTTTTAGCTTAAAATCGCACCATGGTTTAAATAAGACTCTTACTAACTATTAAATGCGATTTTCCGTTAAACACCTTTTTGTACCAGCGACAAGAAACTAAAATGTCCGTCGACGCCAGTTAGTTTGCGGATTCCGATTTTATTTTCCTAAACTAATACCATTTGTCAATGCCCTGCTAGAGTCAGTTAGATTTTATTGAGATATACCCTATAATTTTGCATTTAAATGACGATTTATGTATTTTAAGTGACAATGTCACTTTTACCAGGTAATATGACTTTTTTTGTAACGTACTTAGGATATAAATATTATTTTGTGAATAATATCATTAATATTGATAATAAAATTATTGCTTGCTTAAATTTAAAAGCCGTAAAATGTTAATTCCATATTTTTTGCATCTAGCATCAGGAAATTATGATTAATTGTCATTTTTTCCACAGGACGCCCTTCTTTGGTTGGGTTACAGATTTTAAGATTTTCTGGACCATTAAGTTATGAATGACTGTAGTTATGCATAAATTTTAACTTTGTGACATTAGATATTGTGGGCATTAGTTTCTGAACAGTCATGCAAGATTACTTTGCATATGTACAGGATATAATCTACAGGTAATCTACAGTCAGTAACTTGTGTGTCCACCATCCTAAGGGATTAAGGCCTGTTTTCATTGACGGCATGGACCTCATCAGCCTCGCAAACACATCCTGGTCAATGTTTGCCCATTCCTGACTCAGCGCATCTCTCAGTTCGTCCACATTTGATGGCAGTTGTCATTAGTGCACTCATCCTTCCAATTTATCCGAGGCATGTTCAATAGGTAGAAGGTCTAGGCTGCAAGCAGGCCAAAGCATGGTTTCGTCTTGCGACATTCTACATTAAAATGCAACGACGTCTTGACTTATCGGCACTGTGTGCGGTCAAGCATTATTCTGTTGCAATATGCGGAAATTACCTTGTTCATTCATGAACGGTATTGCAAATGGTACCAAAATATTGTTGATGTAGCTGGTTAGTTAGTTGTGCAATTAGCTTGCCATCCATGAAAAAGACATATATATGGCAGTGTGTGGATATTCCCATCCACACCATAATGTTCCCATCACCAAATCTATCAGAGCAACATCAGCATAACGTCTTCCTCAACGACGGTATACACGCAATCACTCATCAGGCTGTGAGGCACAAAAACGAGATTTATCCATGACTATAATAGTCCCACATTGCTGATTGGTCCATTGGCAATGTCTTGCCCATGTGAGTCTTCTTTGTCTGCTGATATAAGAGAGAGGAGGTCAAACATAATGCCTCGACATCGTAATCCTGCTTCCCTCAAACGATTCCACACTGTATGATCACTTTTTCCTGCTTGATGTCGACCAGGACTTTCTCTTTCCGTGCCAGTGGCAGTTCTTGTCCGATGTCACAGATGCTGGATGTACAACCATATAATGGTCTTGTTCCTCGGTCGTTACACGTGGTCTTCATCTTCGTGGTTGATCCACTGTACATCCAGTGTTATACTGTTGCTGCAGTCAACCTATGGTTTGACATTCAATTCAGCTGCGATTTGACTTGATATCATTCATGCCTCACGCGTATCAATAGCGCTCCCTCTATCATCTTAACGTAGATGTGGCATTATTGACAATATGACAATACCTGTCAACAATCATGGGGTGTGGAAAAGACATCGGGGTCCAGTTTATACAAGAGTGATAAAAATGTTAACCGGGTCAACTTGGGTGGACAATATTATAAGCTTAAGACAATACTTAGTAGTAATAATGGAACAAGTATAACATAGCGCCTGGCTGAAATGAATATTGCTATATTTAGGCCAGACCTTTCTTTATTTGAATAGTATATATTCAGATTTGCATTTAATAATGCATAATGCCACACTTTTGCACGTGTGGCTGCATATGTACATTCTGCTGTCATTTATGTGATGTCATTTATGCGTTGGCCATTCCCAGCGTTTGCGTCAGATATGCGAGACTGTCGGATAATGAACTGACCCTATTTTCTCGGATGTTTCAGGTTATGTCATGCTAGATAAATCAAACTACAACCTGCACTCCAATTACAGATGAAATGTATTTCTAGTCATATTTTTTTTATATACAGATCTTTACAACTTTAAGTCACAATACAGTCTATTAAAATGAACGTCAGTTTTAACTTGTGTTAGTCTTGTCGTATGATGTAAAAAGCAAAGGTGACACCTTATTGACAACTAAGGTAAGGTTAACATGAGCCTCCATCTATAGGTATAATCAATCAAACGAAAAGTAAAGGCAACACTTTATTGGCTAACTGAGATAAATGATTCTTACAAGTTTTGCACCTGACGAAGATTAAAAATTCACACAAGATTTGCACCTGACGAAGTATACTTGTATACGAAAGCTTGTGTGAATCATTAATTTCAGTTAGTCTATAAAGTGTTACCTTTACTTTTCGTTTTTTTTTACGATATGGCTAACACGGCGACCCATATCACTAGGTATAATCAACATTCAACAGTGTACAGTATATCTAACTCCTAAATTATCGCAGCTCTAGATGAACAAGAAAGCAGTACAAACAAGGGCTGGAGTCGCGCAGGAGCCTTGGGGACGTGTCAGACAGCCGCTTCTTCACCTAGTCGACGAGTGAATTCATGGGCCAATCCGAGTCAGAAGAAATGGCACGAAACAACCAGTGTATCCCGGTTCGTTTCGTTAAAAATCTTCAATTTAATAATCAATACTTAGGTAAAACATAGCAAAACATAGTAAATACATAATAAAACTAAATTATTTTATTCAGCTATTGCTGTGACAATTTTATAAAACAATGTTTTGTCTATAACTTGCATTTGGGATTTCTCTTCTATATGATTGAATGTGTTACTCTTTACATCCTACAAGTATCAGTATGTATTTTCATATTAATTGTAATGTTTCCATGTGTACATGTGTATTTATATTTTGGGTCTTAATGTATAGTAGTTCTTGTATTAATTATTGTAAAGTGCCTTCTGTCGGACTTAAGTATTAGCAATTATTAATATAATTATAATTATATTTTTACTGAAGTCATATGTCATGTGAATGTAAGTACATGATCACGTGATATATGTGATTGATTGATGGTATTGTATGGTATTGCGTTGTATGCTGTAGCATTGTATGGTATTTTGCTTATATGTTTTGCGCTCTATACATGTGATTGATGGCTCAGTACCTGACACCCGAATTCTGTAGAATGTTACTGCTTATTGCTTTCATCACTGGCGACAGTGACAGTTTTAATTCACTCCATCTCCATCTAACTGCGACCGAATGTAAGAAATTACAGAACAGTGTCATTCACTCCAGTGGCTCTCCATTCCTGACACCTTCCGGTTTATCCTTACATTCCTGACACATTCTCGTTTATCTTTCTATCCCTGACACCTTCTGGTCTATCTTTCCATCCCTGACACTTTCTGGTCTATTTCTCTATCCCTGACACTTTCTGGTCTATCTTTCCATCCCTGACACCTTTTGGTCTATCTTTCCATCCCTGACACCTTCCGGTCTATCCTTACATTCCTGACACATTCTCGTTCATCTTTCCTAACATGACACCTTTTGGTCTATCCTTCCATCCCTGACACCTTCTTGTCTATCTCTCCATCCCTGACACATTCTTGTCTATCTCTCCATCCCTGACACCATGTCTATCTCTCCATCCCTGACACCTTTTGGTCTATCTTTCCATCCCTGACAACTTGTCTATCTCTCCATCGCTGACACCTTATCTATCTCTCCATCCCTGACACCTTCTTGTCTATCTTAATCAACCACTATCAAGATGTCCGCAGTTGCACGCATTGACGTAATGTCACACTTGATTTATTTAATGACATTTCGACACCATCTGAGGGCCAGATACGTCACTTATTTCCTCTTTCTCGTTCTGATCCCTATACAAAATGAACTAACATAGATCCCAACGATCTCATCGAAACGTCATAACTGTGAAGCAGTTTAAATCATAACCCGAAACGCTACTATTCAACATTGCTTACATCAAATAGACCGAGAAATTTCTTCAATTTTTGTCGATATGTCGACAAACCCGGGCGGCACAACGATGGCTAACATGTTGTCCTCGCGATTTGTCCATCTTTTCAAAGATTGTACTGGAAGTGTACTCATTTTTTATTTATCTTTATCAGCTAATACATCACATGTTAGATGTATTCTAAATCTAATTTGCCCAAAAATATTGTCTGTCCGTCGTCATTTCTTAGATTTTTTATTGAATTACCTAATGTGGCTTTACATAATATGTATACTGTACATAAAGATTGGCCCATAAGTATATTAAGAATATTTATATTACACGCATTATGCATAGGCTATTTCATTTGTAGTGTTTACTTATGTTAAGTGTGTTTAACAGCTGGTGTAAAAAGAGTCGGTGTTAAATCAATAATTTTATGTCATATTATTCTGTTATGTTATAATGCATTACTCAGTATCTTATAATGCTTTACGGTGTTCATCTTTTTGTAATTGCACTGGGTTGGCGTGTGTTGCGTTGTATGGTATTGCATGATAGCACTCCTTATGGTATTGCACTATATGGTGCTGTACTGTCGGGTTTTGCATCATAATCTTTCTGGTATTGTACTGTCCCCTATCGTGCTATATTGCAATGATCGCGTTATGCTCTTGTTAAGTTATGTTATTAAAACGTATCTTATGGCATTACTTTATTTACATGATATAGCCATATCGTTCTAACTTTCATGGGCGCTTTACTGTAAAGTGTATCACCCTTTTCATGGTCGTTTACACTTTATTAATCCGATTTTAGCCACCAGCCCGACCGCATCGTTCAAGATCAAGATTACACTGGAGCAGGCTACATCAAGCCAAACATGTCATACCCAAATTATGAGAACAACGAGTTCTATCCAGACGACGACGACGACGACGAAGATGATGAAGAATTGAGTAATGACTCTTTCTCCAATAATCCTTTCATCGAAACCGAGTCACATCACCAGTATCAGAATTATAGCCGCTCTTCCCAGTATTCGCAAGAAAATGCCCAGTCCGTCGATATGTACTCGTCGCATTTTCAGACAACCAATGAAAATGACCGAGGTATATACTCCGGTCAATTTCAGCGCGAACCTTCGAAATCTAACGCCAATTCGGAAAATTACGCCGACCAACAGTTCACGTCGAGCGACGACGGAATGAACAAAAATTCGATGTATGTAGATAACGAATATCTCGAAGATGACGTGGAAAATTCCGCCGCGTGCGGCGATGTATACGACGAACAGGAAGAGTATTGTGATGTAGAAGACCCCCTCGGGCAGCCGCCATATCCGCAGCAGCAATTCACCAGAGCTCACTCTAAACAACCGTTTATGGTTGCGAATTCTAGTCCGCAATTCGCGAATGTCAGACCTTTGAATACTCCCTGTTCTTCGCCTAGGTACCAAAATCGCCCGCCGCGCCACCCGTGTCATAGACCGCGATACAATAATCCCGGTCAGCGGTATCCGGTCGGCCGACCGAACGACGCAGTCGCCGCCGCTCACTATCCGAAATTTATCGAGGATCGCCAAAATTTTCCGGACAGCGAATACGATTCCGGCGAATCGGAAAGCGGCGCGTCGGACGATTACCTCGACGAGAACGAATGCGACTTTCCGCGTAATTATCATCAAGAAAATAGCGACGATTTCAACATCGCGCCGTATTCTCGCGCGAATTCTAGTAACGTTCAACCTGCCAAGTGTAACAATAGGCCCGTGGCCATGTCCAGTTTTCAAACCCACGGTCGTATTATCTACAATTTGTCGCCGAAGGTCGATTATGACTCAAGGTCAAACGAGGAACTGCAACATATGACAAGCAATACGTCTTCATTGGTCGCTTATGATGATGACGATGATGATGAACATGATGATGAAGATGAGGAGGGTGAGGTTGATGAGGCGGAGGTTTGTAATTTTATGTCATATTTGCACTAAAACTTGTGACATTGACTGGCTAATAGATAATTCCAGCGTCCTGTTTTATTCATGTGGAAGGTACAATATATGTGTTTTATTTGATGTGTTAAGCGTATTCTTTCAGAATGAGGGAATGATTTTTGCAGACTATTGACCTATCAAGTATTTAATCTTTCATTACTAATGATATATTTATTACCCTTCAGGTTTTAGCGGTGTATTCTCTGTTGTCAGCTGTGTATTCTGTATTGTCAAGTAGATATTTATAATTCAGCTGTGTATCCCTTATTGTCAACTAGATATTTATAATACAGCTGTGTATCCCTTATTGTCAACTATGTAATGTTAATTTTTAGCTATGTATTCTTTATTGTCAGCTTTGTATTCTCTATTGTCAACTAGCTATTTGTAATTTGGCTGTGTATTCTTTATTGTCAACTAGGTATTCTTTGTTGTCGGCTGTGTATTGTTTGCTAGGTATTCTTTATTATAAGCTATGTGTTATTGTAAGCTGTGTATTGTTTATTGTTAGCTATGTATTCGTTATATATATGTTAATATATATGTATTATCGTGAGCGTCATTAATTATTTGCGTCATTAATCAACATAAATCATTCATACATAAGGAGTTCGAGGACGATCCATTCAACATCCCACCTCATCATGCAGACAAGCAGATCGGCGACTACCAGAAGGAGTATTTGTCCCAGCTACAGCGCGACCATCGCCAGAATGTTGCCACCATCAATCACATGCCGAACTTTGAAGATGGTTCGTAAATGATTTCTAGTTCAAATGAATTCCCCGGTGATCGCATTTAGTCATCCATTCCACTGTCTGTTCGTCCGTCCATCCGTTCGTTCGTTCGTTCATCCATCCATCCATCCTTGAAGATCTTTTTGTAATGAAGTTACATGCGACGCCTTGCCATTTGGCAGAAGTTGTCCTTGGAGTCCCTGGATTGGCCTCAGTCAGATATTTTTGTGAAGATCACGCTTCAAAAGTTTTGTTCAACTATAATTTAGCATTGCATTAGGTTTAGATTTCATGTCTCACACAGCATCAGCATGTTTATTTTAATCGAAAGAACCAATGCTGACAAAACAGCTACAATATTTTTTCTATAATAATAATACTAATGCATGGCAATCAAGTATTCACTCGTGTGATTTTCATTTGTGTCGTAAAACGGTAATTCTATTTCTTTGGTCTTCATATTATAGATTGCTCCTATAGAAGCCTATGTATACCCCTATATAAGGGGGATTGAACTCCAGTGATTGCCTGTTTCTGTTTTTTCACTAATTCTTCATAGCGACTATGACAATGGCGACTTTGCCTGCATAGGATTTCCCTTTTTTCGATATTTGTTCAATTTTTCACCGAATTATTCAACATTGCTATCCATTTCATGCTCACTGTAAATGTACATAGTTGTATGTAACTAATTGATCTGTATTACCTGTATACTATTAGATGTTAATTTTCTATAATTTAAGTAATTACATTATATGTAATTATAATATATTATAGTCTTAGATCATCAGGCTAGTGTTTCATGTAAAGTGTATTTGACAGCTCTGCTAATAAATACACTTTAAACAAATAAATTTCATTTCATTCGGCGCAGGGTCCATAATAATCTGGGGTTGCGTAAGATTTGGATACGTTCACGATTATTGGAGTATGTTCTATATTGCATGGCTGTGAACGGATGCAAATAAAATTTTTTTAAGGCTGACAACGCCAACGACAACGACATGAGTTACTACACCGAGGACACGCACCGTAGCCCCCACCCCTGGACTACATCATCGCAAATGTAGATTGCTTCGAGTCAACGACTATGTAACATACATAAAACAAATTTAGGACATCAAATGAGATATTATTCGCACAAAACACGTCTCTTCAACTTAATATAAGTATATAACACAAAACATTCAGTGATGAGCCGTAAGTACAGATGACTCTCCAAATAATGGCAATCATATCGTCTATTGTGATGATAGAAAAGACAATGGTGGACTCAATACGATACTATTACTGACGCATCAGTGAGGGAAGTTTGGGAATCTTTCCTTCATAAAGTAATGTGGAAGATGGGTGAATTAAATGACGAAACAATATGCGATAGGCCAAACCTTCCAAAGTGGATACTTGGGACAAAAACAAAGATCGTTTGTACTGCTAAACTTGCAATTAAAAATGAAGAAAATAAAAATTTCCATATTCATGGCGACTTTGCCTACATATCTTTTGCCTACATCCTTTTTTTTCGATATTTGTTCTACTTTCCATTTCGTGCTCACTGTAAATGTATCGAACACTCATTTCTATTTCCTGTATACTGTTAGGTGTTAACTTTACATAATTTAAGTAATTACATTACGGTCTTTGACTATGAGGCTATTGTTTTATGTAGCGTGTTTGACAAGCTAATTTGCTAAGCTAATAAGTACACTTAGATCGAAAAAATTTAATTTTATTTCAAAGTATTTATTTATACGACTCGGTTATATATGGGAGGAAGGAGTGAAGATTAGATGAAATATTATAAATCAGAGAAATTCTAAATATGATCCTAAATGCTCTGTGCGGAATTGTGAGAAATTACACCATCGTGGTTGACTTACATTCTACTACAGAGTAAAGAAACAAAAGTGCCTAAGAATTACCGACCAATCACATATCTAACAACAACAATGTATAAATCACTCACATTTATTATTGAGGAAAGGTTATATCAGCTTTTATCAATCAACCGCGCCCTACCGCCAGATAGGTTGTCATAGAGGTGTTAAAGAATCGAATAATATATTGCATCAAAACACGAAAGATCTTAATCTACTAATAGAACACAACGCTAAAATATATTTTCAGCAATAAACGGACCTTGTGTACCCGAGCTTGGGTTGGCGCAAGTGGTGTAGTGGTTAGAAGCGCTACCTTTCATGCAAGAGGTTGCGAGTTCGAACCAGCACAAACCAGGGACTTCTTCCCACGGCTTCCACGATAGGAAATGTGCAAGATTTTCGTGCTTGAATATTGAGAAAGATACGTCGTGAAATGGTTTATTAAAGAAATATATTAGGGATGTAACAGGGTAATGTTGTACGTGCGACTGACATTTAATTATAAAGTAGCACCAAAACCTCGCCTTTTCCCTTTTTTAATCACTCATTTAGAGAATACATTCTCCCTCATTACGCTCCTAATTCTCTGCTTACATGTAGTTTTACTATTACCTCTGTTATCTCTTTAATTAAACTCAAAAAATTTGTTACGCTCGATGTTATCAAATTTATTCACTATCTTGAATATTTGAATCATATCTGCTCTCTCACTTCCTCAGTCTTTCCTTATATGTTAATTCCTTCATACCTGTTATTCACTTGGTCGCTCTCCTCTGTACCTTCTCCAATTCTATCCAATCCACTTTGTGGGTTATGTACTATACTGTAGAACTGTACTCAAGAGTATGTCTTACAAATTATTTATATAAGGTGAGCAAAGATTTTTTATCAAAATTATCAAAACTTTTTTTAGGATACCAAGTCTGCTATTTGCTGTTTTTATTGATTTGTGCATGTGTTTTTTCAATCATAGATTCTGATCGAATATTACTCCTAGATCCTTTTCTTCTTCATCCATCCTAATGTTAAAAAGATGGCAGCGGTGGGATTTGAACCCACGCCTCCGAAGAGACTGGTGCCTTAAACCAGCGCCTTAGACCGCTTGGCCACGCTACCGTACAAATTATCTATGCAGTAAACATCTGAACAAGGCATGCTTCATGTGGCAATCTGACATTGTACTATCATGTTGTGCATTACTCTGTTAACCCTTACCACACTGACATCTGTACATCACATTACTATAGCAATACTATTCTTTGACAACAGAGTGCTAGGGGTTAAAAAAATTGGGCGCAGTGAGCTAGTGCGATCTGCCCGCAGAACTACCGCTATGACACCAGTATATATTCTACAATGCTATCACTAACCCTCAATACCCACACTAGTTAACTGCGCCAAAAATTAATTTAAAGAGCGATGCGGCCGCAAAAATATTTTAATTATGTGAATTTTAAGTGAGTGTGATATTTTGTGATAATGCGCTGTTATACACAATTGACCCAATTCCACACAATAAATTATGTAATTCATTAAAAATTAATCGCTGTGATTGTGTTTCCTATGCAATGTAGTATTTTTTGATTTTGTAAACATTGCAATCCAACGAACCAGTCACTAGTAGAGAGTAACTACTATAATTACCATATATACTCGCCTATAAGTCGACCCTCTAACTTTGGCTGGCGAAATCGCGGTTTTGCTCTTGACCCGCGTATAAGTCCAGGGTGGAGTTTGAGGGTGCTACCCCTCCTTCAGTCATTCACGGCCATCGGCCGCCATTATAATTTGGATGGGAAACTTACCTTATGTAATCACTCGAGGATCCC